>PDGT01000052.1:2081234-2097052 GCA_003671415.1 Megathymus violae
CCGCCGCTGGAGCTCGGCTTCCGCGGCGGCTGGCGCGAAGACGACCTGCTACCTTCGACCCCCGCCAGCCAGGCCGCGTCGACGCAGAGCGGCTCCTCCGCCACCGACAAGGGACAGAATGTCGAGTGCGTCGTCTGCGGAGACAAGTCCTCCGGGAAGCACTACGGCCAGTTCACGTGCGAGGGTATGTAGTGAAAGTGATGTGCAAAGGTCGCGGAGTGCTGTGCGGCTGTGTTGCGTGTTGCGAAGTGCTCGCAACGTAATCGGTTGTTAGGTTACTTGTGCGCGTTAAGAAATATCGTCATTACTAAAATTACTGCATTTTTATCATCGTTTTTATCTCACACAAACGTATAACGGAAATAAGAATGTCCGAAGAACAAACAAAACAATTGAGGTCAAAGTTTACGATGGAATATTAAGTTAATTATCGAGTTACACTCATCGGTGTTTAAAAAATGGTCTTATTGGACAAATTGCTGCATGTTATCGGCATTCTTATCTCTGGCAAAACTAAAAGGATGTATAAACATGTACATCTGCACAGAATTTCAAACCATTAAACAACTTTAGTTGATATTTGTGACCCATTATTAAATTGATTAGGACTTGACTCAATTTCAATAAATTTCAAATACTTATAAGTCAAGTGAGAAGTCAAATATAAGTTTGGGTAACCAGATTTTATAACTAAACATCATTCAAATATATTAAAGTTACTACATTTGCAATAATAGTTGCAGTTTAACAATAAGGTATGCTTACCGTGATATGATACGGCACAGCTCATCGAAGGCTGTTCAAATTCTATTAGCCTATTATGATGAATCCGGCTTGGAGGGATAATTAACAAGTTAAATCAAGTGGCAATTTACATGTCAATTTAACACGCAATTTGGAAGGTATTCAGCTTTAGTCAATACATAAAAACAAATAGGATATTAAGTCAATTGATCATATTATATATTAATCATATTGAGAATTACTATAAAGGCAGTGTAAGGTAAATCGAACTGCAATATGGGTGACATTTGTTAAATCAATTTTTTGGGTATCTCTTAAATTGTCTTATGTCTACAAGCTTACTGTATTTGTTTGCTTAAGTTACAAAAAACTTCGTGCTATGAGTTTACTAATGAACTAAGTAATTAACCAGTACAATCAGATAAAAAATGATAAAGCGCGGCAATAAATTCATAATCTCGGAAAAATAATAATTATAATGCAACCAGTCCCCTTTGACCCCAAAAATATCAATTAACACGGGAGCACTACCGTCTAATCAAAATGCAATAAGACAAAGTTTTCACAAAGTGCCTGCTTTTTGAGATAAGGGGTGCGACTTTTATGCAAATGAAGTAATCGTATAATACGCGCTATTTAATTATCGTGTTAAAATGACGCATTTCGAAATACGTGACCTTTTTCACTTTTAATGATTCAATAATGAAATATGATGACTTACCTCATTATATAGGATATGACGTTTATTTATTAGATAATTAAGTTTGAAGTAAATCTAATATAGAATAGGTTGGCAATAAGGATTAATAAAAATAAATAAATGTAAATGAAACATAAATAATATAAAAACATCTGTTAATTATGAATTGTAAAAAAACATTATTGAAATTAATAAAAACAAGTGTTTATTTGAAATTGTACTTCAAATATAGTAATATACGATATTATATTATTTTCTCTTGAGTATTTGGTTAATATTATCGCATGTAGTAAGTCTTACAAAATATTATACAATCGTTTATATTTGATTAAATTAATTTTTCTTCCATAAATTATATTTTACTTTGAATTTAAATAAATAAAATAAATAATTGTATGTTAAATATCCACAATGCACAATAATTAAAGTCAAAAAAAAATCATGTCGCGTACAATATACAATATTATCGCCCTTGTTCAATTCGTGAACTATTTCTAATATGCTACTATTTCACATTGTTAGATTCGTCGGAAGGAAAAATGTAATTTATATTGATTCATATTTACGAATATAAGTTAAAAAAAAACATAGCTATATTTACACTCTTATCTGATTACTTGTTTTTATGTGATGCTTACACACAAACAATAAATCAAAAAGTTGCAATTTTGACAGTGCATTACTATTTTCAAATAATATTCAATTAACCGTCACTTGTTTTAACTAAAAAAGATACTACAAATATTGTAAATTACGAAGATGCGACGTTTTACTTACTTTAATATCGAATTATTGTCATTCTTTACTTAATTAATAGAATTACCTATTTATACCAGAATAGGAGCAAGGAGAATTCTTACAAAGCCATGTGAGCCGTTGTGGCGAATGTGAAACCAGATCAAAATTATAAGTATGTCACATACTACCGCCTGAGCATAGGTTAAGCTTGTCGGGCTTCAGATCCCCTCATAAGTATATTTAACATCTACGCGTATTCCAATAATTGTTCATTTTACATTGTGAATGATTAAATCACTCGGTCATTTGCGAAGCCGTCTTATTTCTGCAACTATTCCCGGTGCAAATGTATCTGAGCATCCTATAAATACGTACAATAACGTTTATTAATTTGGAAGGATCTAAGAAGTGTTTTTACATTTTTTACCGAGTCATACCTTTACACATGTTGCTTCGATTAAGCCGCTATAACGCGACATGTTAGGATTTTCTGTGGAATATCTACGAAATCCGTATTCGTTCTTTATCACAACAGCGTCTTCTTGAACTGAACTTGATTTTTTCATTTGAAGTAGTACCTACACGATCTCTTCGAATCTTATTTACCAATTCCAAATAAGTTAAAAGTTTTCAAGTCGGTGGTTTGCAATTGCATTTAAATTTGAATATTATAGATAAAATACGAGGCGCTGCGAACAAAATATGTCGAAAAAAAATTATATGCTGAAGACATTATTTTGTCAACATTTTTATAGTCCGGCGCTTCAAGACAAATCGTCTCCATAAAAGGAAAATTAAATTCTGAAGGCTACTTATATGACAAGTTGTATTGCAAATCAAAGTAAACTGACTGAACGTTATTTCACTTTATGCCTATCTTTTATATGAATTCAATAATAAAATGGAAATATAAAGCGTGGATTCCTTTTATTGTGTTAGATGGCGTTACTATCGTCTGAGCAGACAGATATTGAATTGATGTCCCTTTTATAAACCCTATTAAACTCTTTGGTCGCATGTAAATATGCTGGCGTTTATTCCATTTCGACCGGTACTAGCATACCCCAGTCGAATTGTACTGTGTGTACCATCCACTGAGATAGATTCCTTGCATAATTCGGTAACATTTGCGACATCTTTAAACACTCCTGTTTGTTATCAAAAAAACGCAGAAGAAAGTGACTGCGTAAGAAAGTGGGTTATTAACTAAAGTTAACAAATATTCAATGTTAATTACAGCAAATTTTCCTGAGTTCCGACACTATAACTCGAGTCGTATTTGCAGTGGTTGTAATTAGGTCTTAAGCCTATGATTGAAAGTTAGAACGGTCTTAACACAGTTTTAGCTTGGGACCTGAACAGACGAGTCTCGGCTCCAACACCTCGTTACACACGTAACGTAATTACTCCTTACGATAGCCTTTGCGATAAAAAATGAATGAAAACCTGGGAACCGGCCGCCTTTCACTGTTGTTTCCTCTTGTTATTTTATTACCCGTTGTCTGGATACATTTTTATCTATTACCTGTTGTCATGACATCGACGTAACTGAAAATACGACACTTTTCTTTTCATAGTTGGGTGACGTAATCACTTTAAATAATTGTAACACTGTAACTTGGAGACCAACAGCAAATATTGTCTGATGTCCCATCTGCTACGCGTTTATTGAACGTTGTACCCCAAGCTAAGGGTTGGAAATTTGATATGTAATTGAGGCAAACATTAATTTAATACAATAACTACTTTTGGGAATTTAAGTTTTGGACATAACTTGAAGTGAGCGTGTGAGTTTGTATGTATGTGTTTACGACTTTCTATCTGTTAATAGTATTAAAAATGTAAAATATATTAAACATTAATGTTTGAATGTGTACGTCCAAAAATTTTATCAAATTTACTTTCAATAGCAGCAAATAGTAGAGTCAAATCTATGACATAATTTCCCTACCTTTTATATTGCTGAAATGTTTTTGTATTCACAGCTGTTGATCTCTGAGTATTCGTAAAACGTCACGTAATTTATGAAAAAATATATGCGGTTATGACAGTCAGAAAAAAAAATGAATACGAATACGCATGTAATTATTATGACGCTTTATTACTCACACACACATACTCAATTAAGGACATAATGTCAAACTTTCTCGTGCAAAAACTGCAACATGTTAACACTTTACTGGTGCTTAAAGTTTTTTCATTCCTTTTTTGACACAAAGCTGTATCAGTAAGAGCACTCGAACACGGGTCATGTCGTGGTTAACCCGTGAGAGTTCAAGGTAAGGTCTTTAGGACAGCCGCTTCGTACAATGATTTTGTGAAATTAGTTATATCATGATTGTGACGTCATGATTAGGTTAGAATCTGCCCTAAAAGTTAGATTATATATTATTTATATGTACACTATTAACTTGTGATTATATTCAGAAAGGATAAATATTATTTGTGCATGTACATTTTTGTTGCACAAATATTATTTGTGCACCCATGATTCAGGGATTGGATGATTATTGAAAGGGTGTGAGTGTGTAAGTTTTTATTTATTATATTTTTTCTGACTTTCTATTTATTTCTTGTCATTTTTATGGTTTGCACTTAAGAGTAATCTATTATATTATATTAATGTAACTGATATAGGTTATTTAGCAAATATTTACTACTGAGTTTAGCAGGAAAATGAGAAGCTTACCATTAGGTGGAATTATAGACAGGCACCGTTTAGCTTATATTAGTAAAAAAAAGTAGCAATATGGAGTCTCTTGTTGTGTCATAAAAAAATAATCACCAACTCATTTTTACACATGAGGACATCCTGTTTCTAGTGATGTGCTTATATACTGAAATGAATCATCGCAGACAACTAAAATACAAAACAAAAGTTTATGTGTGATATAACTGTCTCTCCGGGAATGGATTCCAAAACAGGCAAAGGTGTAAATGAACTTTAACTCAGTCGTTATTGAACTTATTAAGGCTTCAATCGACTAGCCACGCATTGACCACGGGTGTCCTTGTAATTTCAAATACCTGGAACATATTCCTCGTGCCATAAAGGTCGGTGAAGAAGTTACTAACCTACTCAAAAGTCAGAAGTTCTTAACTGGTACTTAACGATAACAACCAAGATTGACATCTCAATATGACAGTTTAAGAAATATTGCCAATAAAAATTGATATTATTGACGAAGTGTAACAAATTATATATTGTAACATTAAAATGATTTAAACGTCACTAAATGTGTACTATCGTTCATTTAACGTTTTGTGTCGTTATTGCTTTTGAAATATTAAAATTGTGTCACTTTTGCTCACCGTATTTATTCAAATGTAATCTGTTCGCATCCGACCGCGTCGTTACTTGGCTCGGTCGATCTTGTGATTGACACAAACCGTCGGCAACAAACGCGCCCAATTCATTAATACCTAATTTCAATACATTCCAAAAATAAGCATATCCAACTAATTCCATATCGGTCATTCTTTTTTAGCTACAAATTAATTCCATAGAATTTATATTACTGATTAATTATAATGCGGCGACATCTTTCGACCATTAATCGGTGGTCACAATAATTATTGTAAGGTGTTTCCGTTGTGACGTTGATTAGGGACGCATGTGAACGAGTGGTATCGATAATTTCTAGAATTTTCTAATATCGTCCTAAAATTCCCAGTTTCGAATTACTTTGTTGGAAGGAAAGCGGGCTCATAATTTTGGGAATTAATTTTCGTTACACCCTTTATATTGAAACTTCACAGATTGACTAATTCATAGACGTACGAGCGGATTAAATTTCTACTTTAACAACCCGTAGACCATTTTGTACAGAATTGTTTTGAAAGACACTCAAAAAAATTGTCTAGCTAGTTACGTTTCAAGTATAAGAACAGCGATTAATATAAACCATAATATCCTCTGAAGCTCATAACATAGGATTGTGTGAAAAAATCTTTAAAAGGAAATAAGTACAATACTGTAAGCAAAATCTAGATATACATAAGTATGCTAAGTTTAATAAATTAATTATTTTTATTATAACGAATCATTGGTATAATCTAAAATTTATGGCGATACGGCGATCGATAGTTATAGTCGATATTGTCACAGCGATCGATGTATCGTTGCAACCGCACGAGTTGCTAGTACCTTATCGATGCGGTTACCGTTGTGGCGCCAGCGGGGTCGCGACCGGCCGATCTCAGTCCGAATATCTAGAAAATTATTCGATAACCAAACATACATGCCTAATTTTTATTCATATACGTAAATTAGAGTATTCTGTTTTTATTGCAAACATCAATGTATTGAAAGTTGACATCGATATATAAAAACATCGATGTATAAAAAGTTGTTTTCTAAGAATATTTTTTTTAAAAACGCTCACGGATTTTCGTTGTTATCTGTAGTTGCATAGTTATGTAACAGGATTCACTATTCTACAGACGACATCAGCACAAAGTCCTTTTGCGTCAATGTCACTTGGCAATATTTTTATTATTATATGTGTCCTAGTCTCCAACTTGATATACATCATTAGGCTTACGTGTTCTCGCGACATACCAATTTTCATGAAGATCGATCAAGCCATTCTTGAGCTATAACGGGACATACAGATAGAAAAAAAACTTCAAAACAGTCAAATTGTTGTCAATGTGTTAGAAAACTAATTTTATCATGAAATTTGCCAAAAAATGGATTGCACGGGCATATAGACACTTAAGATTTATATAGTAGTATATGTGTGTATAGGCAGTGGTAGATTAGTCGTTTCAACGTAGGTCTCGCGGGAGACTCGAGTTCAAATCTTGCACCTTTAATTTTCCAAGTCATATACGTGTTAGAAATTAACTATCACTCGCTTCTATGAAGGAACACATAGTAAGGAAACTCGAATATTGAATATTACTCCATAATGTTGGTGGTAACCCTGTCTGCCGCGCGACAGGTCTCGGCTTCGATTCCCGGCTGGGGCAGACATTTATGTACGTGACAGATGTTTGTTCTCAGGTCATGCGTGTTTGTAATTTCATATTATATTATATGTCCATGCCACCCAACAAATTGATATTATTGACAGATTGTTACAACTAACTTATTGTGATATAGAAATTACTTAAACATTACTAAATTTGTATTATCGTCCTTCAACCGAATTGTGTCATTATTACAATTTAATATTGAAATACTGTTTGAAACATTCTTTAACTGAACCGCATTTGGCCAATTCCAAAAGATTAATAACATTTACAGTTCTTTATCAATTGAAACAGTCAGCAATACAAATAGTAAATTTATTAGTTTTGGCATTTACGTTCTTAGTTTTTATTGTATCTCGTTCGAAGTAGTCCGATAATATTTACATACATACAATATAAATATATCAAGATATAAAAACGTTATGCGCATCGGCATGTCATTAGAAGAATCGTTAGTCGATCTAATCGTATTTAGAAGTTGCGACTTAAAGCAACCGATACATTTATATGATAATATTTATAGCGACATACTTGCAGACTGACAGATCATATGTTTACACACGTTATGGGGTATTAAGGGATTAGGTTGTTCTAGACGTCAAATCATTGGTTGTCGACGAAATTAGCTCGAGTTATGGTTTGTTTACGCAACTGGACATTTCAAATGTTTATTTTTATAACATATATAAAATGAATTTGTACGTGTAACAGCTTTTATGGATGAAGAAAATTAAAAATGATGCACAGGTAAAGGAAATCTTTAGTAAAATTTTACAGGCCTTTTAGTATCATGAGGAGATTTTAAGCATTCGGTCCCTACTGGCAGTCGTTTCTTGCCTGCAGACCTTGTTAATAGACTGGAGGTTCGATAATAGCTTACAAAGTTTTCCGCTTACTGCAATAGGGCAACGATCTTCTGATGAAGAAAGGTTTGTTTTAAGTATGTCTCTTTCACCATCTTTCCCTAGTATAACTAAGAATAAATAAAAATCATGGAAAAATACGTTATAGAATAACACTGAAGCCTTCCTTTTACTTAGGATATTTTAAAATATCTTCGTTGTTAAACGGAACTTCCAAATTGGAGTTCGACTAAACAATAAAACAGTCATATTTTTAGTTCCAACACTCATGTACAAATATAACCAATAATCAAAAGTTTGAAACATTCCAGTTTCCGCTCGAGCCTACCATTACGATAATAGGACCCAGCCGGTGAGCCTGCGTCGGCCGTAAAGTGTTATTTCGATGTCGACAAATCCACTTTATTAACATCAGTAGGGGTCCGCGGATGCACATGCAACCTTGTCGCAGTGAGCTCCCGGGACTCGGCGGTGTACGCTGCGGGCCAATTTCACTGCACTCACACCGACAAGGTTCCTAATGAAACTCTCCTTTTGACTTAAATGCTCGCGTCCGCTCCACAATACTGATCGCATTTGACACCCGTTCTAGTGATGTGATTACTGTGTGTGAAAATGTATGTCGATAAAAAAGATGTTATTAACAGAGCGGCCTGCACTGTCAAACGGTCAGAATAGAAAAGGTGAAATAATATAAATATAAAAGCGGTTTTTTCTATTTATTTATAATCAATACATATAAACCTTGTCATTTCTAGAATAACTAATTTTAACTGGACAGACTTTCAAGCAAGGATTAAATAAAAAAAATCACTTCTAAAAATTTTAATTAATTTACGCTTTTGTTTTATTAGTTATAAAGCAATCGCAAATATTTGTAGTATTTAGTGATTGCCTGAAAACGTTGATAGCATCCTAATAAATGCCAGTCTCTCTCTAAAGCTTGACAATTAATACGTAATAAGTTAGTTACAAGCCTGTAAAAAGTTACAACAGAACCAGAGATACTTTACATTTTACATTGCTGCTCTGGTAAGAATCTGCAAAAAGGTAATTAGACAATTTGTGTATCGAAAACTTCCTGAACAGTTGTTTTTTAATAATCCGGATTCAGTGCTTCAGGTACCCAACAAAATACAAAATCACTCAAGAAAATGATTAATAGTTGTTAATTTTTGGGCTACGAATTATGACCACATTATGATTTTTTTTCAATTACGACCGATCTATGATTTTTATTCGATTATGACTTATTTACGAATGATTTTCAGTTAGCAATGGTTTGAATTATTTTAACTATGAGTACTTTATGAATTTTTTACAATTATTTCTGATGTTTTAAGTATAAGATATCGAGTGTCGCAAAGCAAGCACTATCGCTTGTATAACCGGTCAGTTTATATTATGTTTTGTACCGCGATACCGTGGCAGTTAACCCTATCTTTACGACCGCCTCTAAACATAAGTGTCTCTCCGAACTTATTTATTTTTATCTCATTCCACTTTTTAAATTGAATCCACCTTCGGCGCGTGTGTGGCGCTCTTTCCCGCTACTAAAACTGTCAATAAAACGCTCGAATCGCATGAATCATGCGACCTTTTAATGAAAATTCGAGCCTCTTTAATACATTATTTATTTGAATCGGTACAACACTACTTAATAAGGCAAACACTAGCGCGGGGCGTTACCTGTCATTTTTTAAATTTAGAACCGCCATAATGTTGAACTTAGTGCGTGATTGTCTCATCGTAAACGATTTTTTATTGTTAGATACATGTATTATTTATGATATTTTCGTCTGTAGAAGAAAGTTTTCTCATTTAGTAAATCGTAATCGTATTTTACAATGTCTATGGACTGCACTATCCACTTCGATGGAAGATTTTTTTATAAACAATCACTTGTTAATTCCATATTATTAATAATGAAAATAACTGAATACAACTCATAAAGTTACACCATCCGTTGCTTCTAATAAAAAAAAAAACTAGCGGATAAAAGAATGTTTTTGAATTTAACATGACGTCAAGTTAAACCGTTCGAATGTGTAGCATGTAACATTAGTAAAGGCACTCACGACGGACCTAGATCATTAAGGAGCGATCGGTCGGAGTCATTAGAGCGGGTAATATTTCATTAGAATCCTTCTTTTGTGAGCGCCTTAATGAAATGATTAAGGGAGGTTATCTTCGAACTACTTCTAATAACCACTACGAATAACTTGTACTACTACCGTGTAATATGTACGGATATTTTTTTCAATGAAATACTTATCTTCAAACACTGGTTATCGTACTTTCCGGAAGTTGTCCAGTAAAAAATTCTCAATGAAAAATTAAGGAAAAATTGCATTAAATAATAAAGAACGTGCTAAGTTTTTTCTTAATTTAAAATACACAATTCAGTGATAAGCGCAATATAATGGACGTCCTCACCGCTTGTAAGCTATCATATCCAGATACCATAAACAGTAAACAAACTTTACCAAATAGAAGGTTGAAAAAAATAATTATGCAAACGTTGACGCAATCAAAGTTTATTTTTCTTTAGATAGCTAAACTGTTGACATCTAAAACAATTTTTTTATCTGTCTTCCCCATAATGTCCGCCAATGTCACTGAAAATCATAGAGCGGATCTATATGTTACCGTTTATATTTATGTATATTACAAAATCGTAGCGCCGATGTAGTAGTAATCGGATACTACATCCATCCATCCTTAATTCCAAGACAACCTCCCCCGGTTGTGTACCGTGCTAAATAACGGTCAATGAAATATCACCAAGATCCTCTTGACTGAGCGACCGATGGTCGTTAAGCTCTGTACTTCCTAATTTAACCCCAAATATGGTAGCTTTCATTCCGTTCTAGAATTAGCTTTATATATATTTAACGTGTTTCGAGTATCAAAGTATCAGTAAAAGGATTCGGATGTCTATGAGCGGTGGTTACCACGTGCCATCAGGTGCCCCGTTTATTCGTTTGTCGGCTTTTGTAACAAAAATAGTTCAAGCATGTTTTTCTACGTCTCTTTTCTTTGGAATATTCCACGTCTACGAAAACTTTTCCAAGTTCTTGCGTCTTGGTAAAATTACTTTTATTGTAAAACTTTTATGTCATCTATAAAAAACTAAGGGACTGGCTGAGGGTTCAAAGCACAGATAAGTTGGTACATATGACTGCTGATAAAGAGACGTATCGACAAATGGTCGCCGACCTCCTCGATGGTGATGGCACGTGATGCTGATGATACATAAATAGGCAAAGACAAAACTGTTCAGTGCCACTTTCTCGTCTGTTTGAGGATGGAAATTTTTATTTTTTGTTTTGTTTTGTAGCTGTTGATACATTTTAGTGTTCTCAGTAAAAGAAATAAAATTGGGAACAGAACTTTATTCAATATTGTGGTCGAATTTCGAATACTAGGTGAATACTAGTACAAATAAATTTTCACTCGGAGGCCTCAATCGCGCTACCTTAGCTTTTTTTGATATAAAAACTTAATGTGTAATAATAAAAAATATTTTTTATGCGGCTTCATTCCTGAAATAATTTGTAACCTTATAACATAATAGGTCTTTATGACATTGCCGTTTTTCATGAAATAAATGAAGCGTATTTTTTTTTCTATATTTTTTATTTCTATTAATCAAAGTAATCACCCATGCAATCAATGCATCTTTGCCAATGCATTCGTAGCTTATTGATGCCCTTTTTGAAAAAATCAGCTGGACGGGAGGCAACAAATTCTTCAAAGGCATTTTGGACTGCCTCTCGGGTATTGAATTTATTTCCCGCCAAGAAGTTATCCAAATTCTGGAAAACGTAGAAGTCTGTAGGCGCAAGGTCTCGCGAGTACGGCGGATGACAGAGAACTTCCAACCCCAGCTCTTGTAGCTTAGAGACCGTCTGCTGTGCAGTATGAGGTCGCGCGTTGTCGTGCAGGAGCAGTGGAGCCGAACGATTGACCAAAGCTGGTTGGAGACGTGCAAGCTTCGCCATCATTATGTTCAGTTCTTCACAATACACATCTACAGTAATGCTCGTCCCGTTTGGTAAGAAGCTGTGATGAATTACACCCGCGTTAGACCACCAAACAGTGACCATCACTTTTCTAGGGGTAAGTTTTCGTTTAGGGCATTGTTTGGGTGCTGAACCAGGGTCCAGCCAACTTGCTGAGCGCTTACGATTGTCGAACAGGATCCATTTCACGTCACAAGTAACAATGCGGTTCAGAATTCCTTCATTTGTATGCCTGTTGAGCAGTGCAAGGCACGTCTAGACGCGTACTTCGCGCTGGTGATCATTAAGTTCGTGGGGTACCCATTTGTCAAGCTTTTTTACCTCGCCAATTTGACGCAAATGGACCAATACTGTTTTGATGCTAATATCGAAAGCTGCTGCTAAATTAGCCGTAGATTGAGTTTCATCAGCTTCCACAATCGCCTTTAATTCGTCATTGTCGACCAAAGTTTTCGGACGACCACGGGGTTCATTTTTCAGGGCAAAATTTCCAGAACTGAAGCGGGCAAACCAATAACGGGTGGTGCGTTCGTTTGTAGTGTTCGCTCTGAAAACGTCGTTGATGTTGCGTGCCGCTTGTGCCGCTTTGCTGCCACGACGGTACCCATACTCCATAATTACTCGAATTTTTAACGTATCCATAATGACGAAAAATGTTCGAGTGCGTTGAAAACAAAACA
Organism: Megathymus violae; assembly: GCA_003671415.1. Lineage (NCBI taxonomy): Eukaryota > Metazoa > Arthropoda > Insecta > Lepidoptera > Hesperiidae > Megathymus > Megathymus violae. The sequence continues at coordinate 2,093,962 of PDGT01000052.1, forward strand.
CTAACTATTAAACAAATGACGATTTTAGAAAAAAGAATTCCAAGTTTTAAGAATAAAATTAATTTGAAATTAAAATTATCAGCCAAAAAAAAATATTTTGATTTGAAATGGCCAGTACAGTAGAACGGCAATTTCATAGGTAAGGACCTATTATTTATTACTCTATGAGCATTGTTCCAAATTAGAATTTTGAAATTGAATTTTTTTTAAGTTTTAGCACAAAACCTAAAAATGAGATATACCTAGGTTCTCGTTCCTAGGGTATAATTATAAAAAAATCTTTAGCTATATATACTGGCAGCCCCGGTATATTAAAAATGTTCGAAAGTTACAATTTCGTCTTATGTCTGTAATTACGGGTCGCTCTACGCCTTGAATATCAAGCTATCGGATGCTAATGAATCTCAGTCTTTAGCGCCAGTGATTGATGAGCGCCTGGTCATTGATACTCATCCCGATTGATTAAATTCTAATTCAATTTCAAAACTCATTTCTAACGCCTTTTAATTCACGTACACTATCGAATTCATTACAAGCGGTCAATTAGGACGTTGACCCGTATATTTTTGTTTTTATGTAAGGTATATGTAAAATTAACGAATTTCATTTGTTTTACGAATTTCGTTTATTTTTCCCTCTTACTGTTTTTATTTTATGCAGACGAATAAAGTAAAACATGTTCCGGAACTTTCTTTTAATCTGTAATATATTTTAAAAATAAAATAAATAGTAATTATCAATATTTTTGTGATCAGATTATTAAGTATCACGTAATAATTACCGAGTTTACGATAGAAATCTGGCAATGATATTAATATTTCACAAATATCGTTGAGGGGTTGTTGTCCCGGCATTCAAAGATCGAACGTTAGTTAGAAATGGCGGCAAACGAGAATTTATGGCCAGCTTGTACGATATTTATCAATTACGATGTATCGGAAGTAAAATATAGTCTATTCAGTGCTTTCACGACATTTTCTCGTAATAAATTTTAATCAAGGACTCGGAGATAATAAAACTTTATAAAAAGCTATAGTTTGGATGTCTAAGTTTACGTGTAAAGTGTTAGTTACGGGATGTTTTAAAAATCTATATTCGACCTTTATTAAATTACCTTTACCTTTATTTTAGCCGTATTGGGGCGGCCTAGAATACTCCCCCCAATCCCATGCTGACAAAACAGGGTGTCGTAAGAGGCGACAGAAGTCAGCCTGCTTGGTGGGGCTTCGCGTAAAGATTATATTATCAGTATTATTATTAAGTCATTAATATTATTACTGGTATTATTATCTTTCCGTGAAGCCTGCCTGGCTAGCTACCACCCTCCTACTTGAGTCAGCTGCCAAACGACTCGTCGTATTCCGGCTGGGGGCTTGAGAGCCAGTTCTATCTTTCTTACCTTCTTCTCATTTCCTGGCCGACAACGCATCAGTGATACCATGGGTTTTGCTGATGTCCATGGGCGACGGTGACCACTTACCATCAGGTGGCTCGTCTGCTCGTTTGTCGGCTATTAACATTAAAAAAAAACATTCTGTTTCAATTTTTTTTACTTGAAAACACTAAAGCTCATTAGTAGGTATCGAATAAAGAAAAAAAACAATTGACACACACAGCTGGCAAGGATACCGAAGTGTTTTATCTTTGCCTATTTATATATTATATATATATATATATAAATATATATATATATATATATATTTATATCAAATATATAAATATCATATCATATCAAATATATATATATATATATCAAAGAACTCAGGCAGTAAATGCATGCAATCTTAATATTACAACGTTATTTGCGGTCAATAAAACTATTAATGGCTTAATTATCCTCAAACCTCGTTCCAAATAGCTTTGTAACATTGTTACCGAGGAACTTAGATATCTGAGATACGGAGACCTTCTATATTAATAATGAAACTGTAACGAGGTCGAATCTGGACTATGTCATCGATACAGAAGCAATTTTTCGGGTTTTTTTCTCACCCTGTCCTTCAGTCTGTATAGTCTGTATACAATATATCCGTCCATATATACAACATGTCTATGTGTACATATAACACAAAAACCCATGAACACATTTAAATAATTCGTGATATATTTGGAATAAATATAATGGGTTAAAATCTAGAATTCATTCCGTTCCAGGAAATTTATCCATTTCCGGGGTACTTGGGGATTTTTTTTGTGTACAATTGCTGTATGAATTTTATCAGTCAGCGGCCCACTGCATCATGGCAATTCTTGAATCTCACAGCTTAAGCTCATTACTGTTTCTACATTTATTATGAGAAAACTGACCGGTCGGTCCATTATCATAATCTCAACGTGGAATCAGCTCAGTTTGATATGTGAGGTTCTAGGATCAACCGTCAGTTCGCGGGTCTCAATGTAACTACGAAAGCCTAAAGTTCAACGTTACAGGTTCCCAAACTTATTTCACCGATGTCTTTCTTCGCCCCACCACATTCTTAAAATACACTAAAAAAACAATTTTTTACTCATTTATGTAAAATAGTATTTACCTAGTAGCTGAAATTCTAACATAATCATTGAATTTCTGTTTCCAAAATTATTTTATAAGTAACAATAGAGCTCATTAAAAACTACCTAATAGAAAAAAAATAATAATTTAACAAACAAACAAACAAGAAAAGGATACTGAATTATTTTGTTTGCCGGTTATTATAAATATGCCGTAGGTATATTTTGCTTAGAACATCTGTAGACGCACACCGACTGGAATAAGATAAGCCTGCAATTATTAGTGTACGAGTATACATCGTTCAATCAAACGAATTCAAAGATGTACTAATCAGGAGTTTAATTTAGTTTGAAATATATGTAAACGTGACTTTTCAGAAACGTATTACTATTACCTAGTACTACTATTTACTTTTAAACTATCTATATGGCTCTCATTTTACTATAAACTATCTATATGGCTCTCATTTTACTGTAAACTACCTATATGGCTCTCATTTTACTGTAAACTACCTATATGGCTCTCATTTTACTGTAAACTACCTATATGGCTTTCATTTTACTGTAAACTACCTATATGGCTCTCATTTTACTGTAAACT
>PDGT01000052.1:2097360-2186315 GCA_003671415.1 Megathymus violae
ACCTATTTGGCTCTCATTTTACTGTAAACTACCTATATGGCTCTCATTTTACTGTAAACTACGTATATGGCTCTCATTTTACTGTAAACTACCTATATGGTTCTCATTTTACTTTAAACCTTTCACCGTGACGCATCCAGCGTCTACAATGGGACGTTATTCACTTTGTGAACGACAGGCTAAGACCATGTTTTTTCAGTACGTATTGGCTGACGGAATAATGGCTAAAAATCTTATTTTACCTTATTCTGTTGGAGCTAAGTTTTAATTTATTATAGGTATAACGTAAAAAACCGTAATGCTAAAGTTTATTACGGATTGGTGTATTTGAGTGTCTTCAAGAGGAGAGTGATTAGGCTTTTATTAGTTTGTACGTTTAACATCTTACACTTCATCTTCACTCACCGTCAGGTGAGGTTGTTGTCAAGCATTAACTTATTTTATATTTAAAAAAATATTCTGGAGGAAGTTCTAAAATATTTGAGTAGTATATTGCAAATCAGCTTGTATTAATTTGTGATCGACGAAGTTAAGCAGTTGGGACTGCGGTTAATATTCGGATGATGATCACTAATGCCGGTGTTTTTTGATAGCTTCCATACTTCGATCGACATGTTAATTCGTCGGTCCCGATTGTTATCGTTGGTTATCAGTCGTTAAGTCATGTTCGGACCCATAAGGGGACATGACAACTTCTACACATGGATTCGCTATTAAGTCCTTCACCAATCCACTGTGATTGGCTCTAAGCCCGTTGAAACATGAGAAAAGAGCCGTGCATTGCAGTAGGCCTCTGAGTTTGCTGTAGGAAAACTATTAGACCTTGTTTAACTGAACCAGTTAACTCATCTGTTGTACAATAGATGGCGCTGAACGCACTCCTGCATTACGCTAACGAGTGTACGTCCGCGTTTATATAAACGAATTGTTTTGATAATACTCTCAATGGTACCTCCTCAGTATACACTCGTACAGGTACCGCAGTGGTTAAAGATATTTGAAAGAAATGGAAGAATGGATCCTCACGGCTGTACTTAATAGTGATTCAGATGTAATTTATAAGATCAAAAGATTTATAAAATATGAAAAAATTATTAAATTTAAATCTTAATCTGCACTTCCGTATCGTATAATTTTTTTCTGACAATTAAAAAAAAACATTCAGCCATCTTCATTTGAAGCTCGAAGCTTATTGCTGATACCCGACATGGACACGAGTCCATGCACCAGTAGACGAAAATTGAGTCATAAAAAGTCGAGCACAAAATTATAAACTTTAATTAATGAACACGGTTTACTTCTAACTCTCCAATGTGTCCTTATAACCGCAAGGCCAGTAGCTTCATGGAAGCACTTGGCTTAAAATGTCTTCTAAAGCGTTACTGAATCTTTTTAGCAGCTAACGATCCAAAACTCGACCACGGCCGCCATCCATTCATACATCACTTCAATTGACACAAGCCGCTGTTAAACGGTGCTAGTTGACGAAAAATACCTAAGTGTATCTAGAACGGAGTGAAGCTACACCTCTAATCGAGGCCTCATTAGACACCGTGAGGTAATAATAACAGGCTTCGACGGCCATTTAAACACAAGTTATTACTGGCTCCAGTTTATAGTCGAGTGAACGAAAGATATCGCGTTTTAGTATTACAATTCCTCGGAACAGGTATCTGTATTTATTTTTGCAGATACTATTGGTATATTAAATAAAAATAAAGCGTAACAATTCGCAGTGTTCGCTGCTTTTATTTTTCCGTAGGTATATAAATTATTTTGTAGATATTTCTTTAGCCTTCAATCCAAAGCGACCTTCCGTTCATTAAATTACTAAACACAATTGAGGAAGAGATGGTGATTTAGGAGTATACTTCTTTGAAATAATAAAATAATTTTCGAAATTAATAATTTACGTAAATCATTTTATTCTTTTACGAAATCATATTATACATCCATGTAAAGACTGCATCTGTTTATTAAAAACAACTTTAATTTCATAACGTATTACATAAAATTACTAAACCATATATTACACAATAATGTAAAACGTAATATTATGTTCCGTGAATATTTTTGTTTTAATTTACATGTTATAAAGATGAAACATGGTTACGAAAATTGCAAAAGAGCGGACTGCATCCGCCGTGACGTATTCAGGCATTTGAAAGTGTGTCCCACCTCCGAGCATGGGTACGGTCGGCACCAACGTGGTACAACAGCACAGAGTACTTCGTTGTCTGTTGATTGGATGCCATAATCACACTTCTTGCGAAGAAACCTCGGAAAAATGTTCGTATACATTTAAAAAGTGCGGTCGAAAAAAAAATCGAAGTCTACTTTCCTTGATGATGTGTTTCGGGGCGAAACGCGTGTTCATGATGGGATGCTTTTATTTATTACTAGCCGCCCGTTCCGACGTTGTAGGGAATGACCAATTTATTATTATACATATACTATTGATATATTATAGGCTGTGTCCGTCCAATGTACCTTTCAAATAGTAAAATGGTTCCGGAGATTACTTCCGGGGATACACAAACTCACAAAATTCTCACTCTCTCTCTTTACAATATTAATATAGGTATGTACAGGTATTAAAATTGCACTATTTAATTTAATTCTATTGTGTATTTCACATGTATCGCGGATTGTTGCAAAGTAGGTTAATACTATTTAAATGAAAAAAATGTCAAAACTGTACAAAGATAGTTTTAAAAGACAATATAACTTAATAAACGTGTGTAAACTCCCACCGCCGCACTAGCGTTCCGGTGTTGCTAGTGCATGGACATCCATAAATGAATACAAATGTGACATTTTAAACACCCATGATCCGTCATTTGTCTGCCACATAAATGCCGCCAAAAATATATTCTTCTTTTTAGAAGTCGGCTAAGAATTTTTTTTATCAAGCCCCCCACTGGTGCAATTTACCCCCACTATAGTTTCCCGTTTCACCTCAAACCCGATGTCAATGCACTCGTTATCATCGCGCGGAATACAATTTGCAACAGTTGATATTCCCAACGATAGTGGTAATTGGGAGGCTGCGAGCTGTGAGCTTTCAGCCGATTTTGTATGAACATCAAAAACGCTGCGTTTTTTTAGACCCCTGCCCTTCTACCAATTTTGTCTATACTTCAGTTGCATTGCAAGGCGGTCCGATTTGTTACCTGTCTGGCTAGCAACCGCTTTCGTTCTAAAGACTTGCAATGTTGTAGCGTTTGTGACGCCTCTAGCAGTGTAGATTTCTGTGGAAGGCGGTGATCGATTAAAATGATTGTTTGGTCGTTTGTTAGATTTGATAAAAAAAAATTAAACTCTAAATAAGTTCAGCGACAATTAGCTGTTGATTATATAAACTACAGTAGAATTAGAATCAAACTAGAATAGACAGGGAGACAACATAAATCTATACTAATAATAAAATTGTATTTGATCGTTTTCTGTACATGAATGATATATGAGAAAAAACATTATTAGGGGCCTTTATTAACGCAATAGAACACAAAACAATAGTTATTAGCATTTTTGTCTGTTTGCCTGTTTGTCTGTGCGTTTGTTCTCGCTAATCTCAGAAACGGCTTAACCAATTTCCTTCTGGTTTTCACTAATGTATTTCAGTAAGCGTCACTTAAAACTTAAAGTTTATTTCATTGTAATCCGACCATAAATAAAAAACTTATGAATTAATACATGTATTTCTAATTCACCGAACGAGAAAAGCCCAGAAAAATGCAGATATTACCTTTAAGCGTAAGGTATTTTTTCCGAAGCGAAGCGACAGCATTTGCTAGTATATAATATATTCCTGATTATATTATCTATCACAGGTCACTATTAACTGTTATTATTATATTTACTCTTAAGTTATAGATCCCCGCAAAAAATGATTTCTAAATCGACTATAATTTTAATTCTTATCCAAAACAAAAGTCCGTCCAGTTTGCAAATATTTATGTCAATTACTTGCCATCACGCTATGTAGCGCTGATAGCGAATCGAATCTTCGTATTATATAAGTGACTAGAATACTTACAGCTTATTAGAAATTCTAACAGGAGATTAGATCACATACATCCTCGATATAGATATAAATAGACGCATTTCTTTCATATATTAACTTGGGTATGTAATCATTTAATATTTTATTGAGTAATTGTTCCATACAATTAGATTATAGTTATCATGAGAAAATAAAAAGCACATATATTCACACTTCCACACACAACAGTAACTGAACAATTGAATATCATATCAGATACGTCACGGCCCAGACGCGCCGCCGCGGTACCGCCCCGTGAGCAAACTTCCTACTGCAAGCTTATCTGACTTACGTGCAGCTTCTGCTAACGGTATCGAAATGTGAAAACATGCGCCCTCTATTGTATACTTACCGCGTTATTTTCACTCGTTTGCGAAGCCGTACTGCAAGTGAATTCTAATGCATTCGACAGTACGAAGCGCACGGATCCCTTTCTCGCGGACCTGTGTACTGTGTACTAGGATAAGTACTATTGGCGTAGTTGTCTAGCCTGAAGTACAGTTCATCACGTTGTTCGACTAATAACAATTATTGGTACAGTTGATTGTGATCGATTAGTCTCAATGACGACCATTTATGGTCATATTGTTAGAATATAGAAGGAAATATATATAGAAATATTTATTGATGCACCGGTTAGCACTCCACAATATAAATCAAAAATAAAAACAAATACAAAAAATATTGAAATACTAAAAGACCTAAAATAAAATATCACACTACGTAAACATATATTTAGGTTGTCGTAGACTTGCTAAATACCCAATAAGGTGGCCACAAGATGTGATTTTTTCTCTGTGTAGTATAAAATAAATGTATGTTAAAAATTGGTAATCTTAAAAATATTGCACGAATTTAAATGCGGTTTTGTATCAATAGACAGATGAGTTCGCGAGGAATGCTTAAAAGTATAGGTTAAACATGAGAAATCTTTACAACGCTTGATCGATTACTATTTGTGAACATAAGCGTATTGTATTGTGTATTTGTAAGTGTATATTATTGTAAACGTATTCCCTAAGCGAAGTGAGGGTGGATTAATACCTAAGAAGTATAAACAATAAAAATATTTTTCATTCTTATATCAGTATAATAATAAGGTAAAGAGAAATCATTAAGATCTCATAATCAAAATCCATAGATAACTAAATATCGCTAACAATTACCTCCTCGAGACTCATGGTATCCTAGTATAATTATTTATAAAAATTGCGTCATCGAGTATTATATTCGTTGCAACGTGATCATTCTGATTCTAAGTATTACATTCAATACTCGATATTTCACAGGCTGTTTCTGAACGAAGCACTATTACCATTGTGTTTGATTCTGTTTCTGACCAATCTGTTTGATTGTTATCTTCAGAATTATCTTATACGGAGGTATTACACATAATTCATGGGCATTATATTATACTAGTGGCCCACCCCGTCATCATTCGCGTTAAAAAATTTACTGTATTTGCCCATATCCATCCAGAATAATGTATCTTTAAAATTTTAAAAGAATTTTTCAGATAGATGCTGTGGTTCAGGAGAATATTTCCACATATACACAAACTCTCAAAATTCGCACCCTCTCTTTGTAATATTAAAGTTTAAAAGACAAACTTAAATGAACCTTAGACCTAATGGAGCAACGCGTGCTGAATAGTTTAATATTTAAAAGCCTGTTTCTCAACGAAACATTATAATCGTAAAAAACGATAGTTCCACTTCAGCCGTTTTAAAATTAGACATCGTGTAAATTTCTGAACTTAATCACAAACGGTTACTGAACGAGACAGCAATTTTCTTAAATAATATTTAAAATAAAGCCATTACCCAGCTTTAGGGAGTAAAACTGATGAGGAACAAACACGCAAGTGTGAACACGGTCATCTAACCAACCGTAACACTTTCTAAATTTTAATGTTTAAATTTGTAATAACTTCTTAAATAGTTCACCGCGCTCGTATTTCAAAATAGTTATGTAACTGGGCAGATTTCAATTAAGAATCTTTTTTTTTAATTAACACATTTGCTGAATACTACATGTAAATGCATATGTGATATAGAACTTTTATTATGCCAGTGTATATCTTGGTACAGTTTTTACAGAATATATAAAATGTTATAATTTTAACTATTAAATCAATCGTCACAATCTACTGTGTCGTCGGTGGTAAGCCAGTCATTTACTAGTACCGTGAAACAAGTTGTTTCATTCAGTTTTATAAAGGAGTCCAAGCCGGTGAAGCACGAGAGAGAAATAAATCTACCTACCATTGACCTAGTGTCAGTAAATTTAACCACATAATATCTTCAAGGTAATTGAAACGTAGTTCCAATAGAGAAGAGATAATGAAGGCGCGCAATTAACACTTATAAACGCTCACACAGTCACACCACCGCACTAGATTTTTTGTGTTGCGGGTTGCATGGACACCCACATATGTAACGTCCATGACTCGGGAACGACAATTTGTCACATAAATGTTTGCCGTAGCCGGGAATTAAACCCGGAACTTCTCGCTTGACGGACAGATCTATTATCAACTGGGCTCATGTTACAAACTAAATAATTTATACTACATTATCAACCGTTCTTCATCTTTATCTTGTCTTCATCTTTAAAACATTTTTCTACCAATTAAGTATTTGCATGGGATTTTAGGCTGTATTTTAACATCAATGTTTGTTATCAGAGAAAAATTAAATATTGACTTTCAGAGAATGAAATAAATACATTTAAGATGCTCTCACATTTAAGCGATTTGGATGCGTAGTGTCAACTTCTTGTTTTAGTTTAGTTTTTTCTGTTTTAAAATTGAGTTGTAATGTATTTGTATAGAGCACAAGATACAGTACTGTCCTTAAAAAATGTAATGGGAATTACAATAAATAATTGAAAGTTAAATACGTACTTTTACCTCTGTTCCGCTTGTACATTAAAACATTTTAAGTTATAATAATATTTAATTGAGACCATAATAGGTCAATATTTTTATTAGTAACAATTTTTCTTAAACTATGTCAGTACTTACTACTAAAAAACTAAAACGAATCTTATAAACTAACTTTATCTAACGAATGGTAGTGTGTACAGTCCCGCGTGGACTAGGTGATGGCAATATGTGTGTGTGTGTGTGCGGCGGTATGCTCAAAGTACGGGAGATAATTCACTAAATCACGAACAAATAATTGAATTCACATAATACAATGTGCTTGATGTCAGAATAAGTAACATCAAAGTATTAATTCCTAATGTTGATAATAATTAAATTATTGAATTGCTAGTATTTGTTAAAAATGAATACATGAAATAAATATTGAAAGATGTAACAATCATACTAAAAAAATCTAGTGCTGAAAAAATATTTGTCTTGTAACCAAGTTGTGTTAACGCTTGATGAATCTAAATTATTATTAGTTACTACATTGTGGCCCAGTTGATAGCGAACCTGGGTTTTTCGTATACGATTCTAGGTTCGTACAATAATAATACAATAACATGTGCTGAGGGGTTTTATTCGCCATTTCTTCTCAATAATAAAGCATCTTTTCTAAACAGTAGTAGCAGAAGCAAAAAATGCGATTTACGAAATACCTAAATGATTAAATGATTGAATTGGAGTTTTAATGTTCTCGACAAACATTCGCCACAACCGCTCTGATATGTGAGTGACCTAACGCATTTCTCTGTTTTTGTATAACATATTCATAAGTTCCTCAACGCCCATACACGGTAAGTTTGTGTGTTCGGTTTCGACTTCTCATAGTTTATAGTTTGTCCGATGCCATACAAATCGACGAATTAGACACGAGTAGTCATCGATGGAAGGGATTATGCAAATATATCCAAATATCGTTAAATTATAACTAGTGTTGAAATCAGGCTAACTGGATATCGATGAGTTTTTATGTGAATCGAGTCGATCGAATCGAGTGATTGGATTAGTGATGAATTTTCTGTTTCGTGTGTTTTATTAATTTAATGGTTTTGTCAATGAAAAGTACGAAATATGTATTTTATTTTATTAATATTTTAAAGTACGTAATTATCAGCGATCTTTGTTAATATTTTAAAGCAGATACTTAATTGTCATCGAATTTTGTAATAGAGTTGTCAAAACTGTATTAAGCTGAAAGGTTTGATTGGCGATGAACCTACAAGCTATACGACTTGTTCTAAAACTTAATTTCAAGGAATCATACATAATAAATATTTTCCATTTCATATTGTAAAGTTTCATACATAATAATTACTTATATTCATAAATACGCGCATGCGGTTTGCAACGTTTGGCGCTAAATATAATGACGCGCCATTTTGACAATTTGAGATCTCATAGATATATAAAATTATTTAAAAACTTACAGCAACCTATGTTGACTTTTTATTCGTCGTCGTCATATAACTTAACACATAACACTTCCAATTTATCCCAATCCCCTCCAGCAATATGTTAATTGTTCAAAAATCAACACAATATATCTAGTACGCACAGATTTAACCACAGAATTACCAATTCATGCAATACTAATTAGCCAACTTATCATCAATAATACAAGAATAATTATAAATATATTATTTATTTGTAAAAATATTTGAATTAATCTCGATTTACTGATTTTTACCATAATTGGTTTAACAGAAGTTATTCATAATTATGGATAAGTAACAAATCAGCTGCACATTCTCGTTCCTTATAAAATCGAACTCGGAAAAATGTCAGGCAATTTATATTTATGTAAATTATATTTATAACACTTTGAGATTCTTTCTGTCACTTTCCCAATAGAACCACATTAACGCTAAAAATGACTATCTAGTAATGTCGAAGATTAATTGATTTTAAATAGAACTTCCTGGAAACAAATTCCGTAATCTAAACTTTTGTCTGCAGGCTGCAAATCCTTCTTCAAGCGATCAGTGAGAAGGAACCTAACGTACTCCTGCCGGGGGAACAGAAACTGTCCTATCGACCAGCACCATAGAAACCAGTGCCAGTACTGCCGACTGAGGAAATGTCTCAAGATGGGCATGAGGAGAGAAGGTGAGTTTACATACGGTTTAAAAATCGTCGCATTTTACAATAACCACTCAGCATCGAACCTACGACGATTCGTCTCTGATCGTCGTCAATATACAAGTAATGAAGTTTAGAAGTAAATGAATAAATGAGACTTCAATCGCAAATTCAATCGCAAAATTTTAAATACAACGCGGTTATAATTATGCCCCAATATTAACTAGATATAAGTTTCGAATCAGAAAGTTCAGAAGCTCATAAGAAGAAGACAGTTCAGAAAGACGATCAAGTTTTCAATATTTCAGTATAACAAGAGAAACTCATAAGCCATTAATCGTTTGCAAACAGCCAACAGGTGCTCGGTGAGTTGGTAACGTATCCCAATGTATCCTACATTGGGCGGTAAAAGATTGTTAGACTAAAATTTCTAAGAACTTCATCTATGCTGCATCATAATATGTTCGCGTAACGGGACAGTAGTTGAATCGGGTTTGAGTGCAATATTTGTAACATGCGACGACCATCGTTTTACAAAATTAACATTCAGATTTTTTATCTGTCTTATTTTGATCACATTATGAAAATTTTCCTCTTGGTACGTCTCTTGTAGACGTAAAATAAATTCAAGGTTAGTCGTAGAAGCGATATTCAAGAGCTAAGTTCGTTTTTGCTTTTAAAATTTTAATTTATCACACTCCTTTTACCCTCTGAAACTAACATTTCAGTTTTAAATATTTCTACTGCATACTAATTCCACAGACTTCTAGCCTTTGTAAGACATTTGCAACCCGTGTTATTAAAGTTTTCTTTTTGTTCACCGGTACGTTACGTTACATGTAAGTACTATGTAATAATTTATTGTTTATATCTTGTCTCATCACGACATGGTAAAGTGCATTACAGCTTACCACCACGTGGGACCATGTCTAGCGTTGCCTTGTATTAAGTTAACTAAAAAATTAATTATGAAAGATTTGTCACTGAAATAATTATGATAATGATGAAGGAAATACGCAAATGATTTTTATCTGCTGCTTTAGTTTGCCAGCAAAGACAGTTTTATCGACTTCTGCAAAGAAGGCAGATTCAAAACGGTTGCTGTTAAAAGATAACACCAAAAATATTTCGATCCGATGTAGGCTCCCTGCACTGACCTGTAACAGGAAGAGAAAAAAAATATAAGCATTTAAGACGCACGAATTCAAAATAAGCTTATATTAATTTAGAATGCATCTAAACGTATTGAATAAAAGCGAGTAATCTTGGTTATAAAATAGCCTCTAAGTGTACATCACGAGAATACAACTAAATACCATACAGTATTAACTTCTCTACCATATATGTACTACCATACCATAGTAAAACAAGTACAAAAATGCTTGTAGCATAATATACCATAACATACATACCATCCTTTATACTATTTATACAATATTTACATAGTTGTTATCTGGTGTAATTTTAATATTTTCAACTAACAGTTCATAACCGAGTGAAAGCGTGTCACTGAATCATAGTTAAAACAATTTTTTTTTATTTATTTACCCAATGTCGCAAGGAACAGTATAATGTTGACTTTGCAATATGCGAGAGATTAGCATCAAATAAATCTTATTTGAGTTCTTTAAGTTTGACTTACTTATTTGGCTATTTCTTGGACAGCACATTAACACATTTTACCCATTTAAAAGATAGGATTGCTGGTGGCAAAACTTTATGAAGACATTCTTTCAATGACACACTTACCCGTATTTGTAAGTAGTTGTTAGCATTACATCTTCGAGCCCTATACTGAAACTCGTCTCGGCCTAATTTCTCCGACATTTTGTACTAGAGCTGCGTGAAGTACCCTTCACAAATCCTCCGTTAGCGAGTACCACACTTGTCCTGCAATAAGCCATTTCGACTTCAAGCCAAAATTAATTTCCTTGTAACTCTTTCATCGTTATAAAAGAAATCCATTTGGTGTCCGCATTATACTTACTTGACATTTTTTACCTCGCGTCCATAAACCTAGTGTTCTTTTTAACTGCCTCTATTACTGCAGGAAGTAGACTTAATGTCATGTTAGATTTAAATTGCCTGTACTTGTTACAAGATACAGAGTAAATATTACTTAATTTTATGCATGACATTTTTTATGAATTTAAGACTAGTTCTGTTTATAAAACACATGTTCATACTTGAAACGTAGCTTATACAACAGTAGTTGAAAATACAACCGCTATCTCAACTAATCCTAATTCAGTTTTTTACCTCAAATTTTATTACCAATTTCGCTGAAATAAAGTATTATAAAATACCGTAAAAACTCTTTGTAAAGCTCTCGAAGTTACGTGTAACAGATAAAATCCATAAAACTCACAATGCTAGATTATAAAATTACAATTTGAAGAACACTAAGAATGTCTGTGTAACACTAATACATACACAAATAATACACGGGCAACATATTTAGGTTAGATTTAATAACATTCCTTTGAGGTTGATGGGGTTATTTTTAACGAACCACGGATAATATAAAATAAGGTTTGGTATGTTTATGTGTTAAAAAAATACTACCAACTTTTGTGTCAGTGTTGTAGTTATTAACTGATCACAATATCTATCATATCATAGACAACGTAACACACACACACTGTTTCCCAATAACTGTTTACCATTTATGCCAACTTACATTACCATCATAAGTTTGCTATTTCTGAGTGCGGGGCATTAATGGCTATAATACAGGACCGTCGCAGCTTAGACATCAGTAGCATCACAGAAATTGTTACTGTAACAATAGCATAAGATTATATTTGAAAAAACATCTCTGTCAAAGTTCAGTATAACATATGTTTTAAATAAAAATTAGTAATACCCTCGTTCATAATTAGCTGCAATTTATTAGTCATTTTAACTTCCATATTCGTTTTACAAAAAATTAATGCTAAAAAATGTTACATTTTTTAATGCAAACTAAGTAATAAAAGACTACATCATACGACAAAGAGATCTTCACAATGACAATCACACGTAATATACCTATAAGACGTATTTAAGTGCACAGATACTAATCTGTGTATCTATCTGTATGTATACCATAATATTCCATATGATATTCCGTCTGTAAATTTAACATTGACAATGTTTAAAACAGAAATAGTAGAGTTAGTGCAGTATCGTAGTAAAACCAAAGTTTAAGCGCAGTGATCCCAATATCAATTTTTTGGTACACAATTCGACAAACCAATCGATGCTTCTTCATTAATAATTTACATATATTCATTCATTAATATTAAGACGAGATCATACAAAAAACCGTCTTCAAAGATAATATGTTGATTGTCGCAAGTGTAATTAGTGAAACCATTAATCTTGTACAACCATTAGTCGGTCAAGAGCCCAAGGGCATACTCTAAATATCTGTTGACGCTAATACAGAATTATGAGATGTAATAGGTTATTATTATGGGATTATTATAGCCGTTTATTGTTTTAAAGACAGCTGTTTGATTAATTATAATAATACCTGGAAGCCGAATTAGCCGCCAGTAAAGATCAGGAATCGACGACGAATTGAATTCCTTAGATTACAGAATTAACGAATATCGTGAATAGGACGGGTTTAATTGAATATAGATGATGCGGAATTAGGGCTGTCAATGTTTCTACAAACTAATAATTTAAATATATTTAATGACAAATAAATGCAAATTGTTGCTTTTTCAATGACACTACGTCTTTGTTATAATTATGCCGTAGTTATAATTATCATGATAACCGTATTATTCACGATTTTAAATTAGTGATGTGCCCTGAACTAATTTTAAAATTACTGTCATTTTCCAAATCTGCCGACCCTACGTGGAATGTCTGCACGGTGTCCGTCCGTTAACACTATTAGATAAGCAGCACAATGTCACTTTTCCGGCGCCGACCACTCATTAGTTGCGTAACTTGATCACGAAAATGTTTAAAAACTATAATTAATGTTATATTTCAGATTGTTAATGACATCATATTCGACGATTTTACTTTGAATGCACTGTGGCAACTTTCGATTAGCTTCACGATATTAATTTTTATTAAATTTTGCCCATGTTAGGCAGCCACTAGTTTTTAACTTAAATATTTATCAAATATTTTTAATGCGTTTACAAACAGCTCTTAAATATATGTTGATGGGTTTGGATTTGAAATCGCACTCTCTTTTTACTTTTTAATTATATTACGACATTGTGATGAATGTGTAAACAATTGTACTGCGAAGTAATTGTAGCAAATTAAATAAACGTATGGTTGTTTCTGGGTGTACACACAAAATGCGCTTAGATAAAGCTCGGCCAGATGTATCGTTATGAAGGAAGGAAGACCCGAGCTTAGGACTTACAAGGTCGTGTGACAGGTCAACCTATTCTCATTTATATCTAGAATAGATCATATTATACCCCCATAAGTATTTTGTTTCGTGAGGTCTTACAATTTTATTAAAATATTATCTGTTTTCATACTGGTAGTAAGAACTATATATGTATTTATACATTTATCTTTTCATTAAAATTAATTTTTGTAAATAAAATATTTTGCATTTATACTTTCCCTTTTATATAATTTTCATTGATGAAACAACGCAATTTTTTTATTCATTAAAAAATATACTACAGAAACAGCCATACACAAACTGTTGACACAACAACACATGTAACATGTTAATCGTTTCACATTTAACTAAAAATCTAAAACAAAACATCCAAAACCGTGCAGGTTTAGCGTACCATGAGAGATAGAATAAGGTTGTAAAGGAAGGAGTTGTGCTGTTGGAGGGCACGCGAGGTCGCCGGCGGGTCAGCCATTACGCCCCGCACCTGTGCGGGTCTTATGCCTCTTTTTATCATATGACCATGACCGTTTTTGTCTTTTCAATATTTACAGTTACTTATTAATACTTAGACATGTAGTTTTTGTTGTACTGTTCGTTGTTGTTATCGCATTTGCTGCGTTAATCTGACATTTTTATACGTCCATAAAAAGCTCGTTATTGGGTAGCTTTGACATAATATAATAAAGATTTGGGAATAAATTACTGTTTTATAGCAATGTCTTACCTCAGGCTTTAATTGTTTAGTGTCAATGTCAAAATTTTATAATAAGATTGTAAAAATAACATTGTATAATATATTGTTATTACATTTTGGTGCATCGGGTCATAACATCGTTGCATTAGAATGTTGTGAATTTTAATTATTCTTCTATTCAATAAGAATTGTTTATAGTAGATGAGCATTGTAGTTAACTGTGCCATTTTGCCTCCATGACAGACAAATTTTCAAACACAGTATGTAGTGGTACACACATTATTCTGTACGTCTAAAATTAAATGATTCTAATTATATCATACAGATGACAGTCGAATCCTTATTTAAGCGACGCACTTTACAAAATTTATTACAACCTAAATGTCCTGTGTCAGCGATCTATTTCACCGGTTCACGTCTTTTAAAGCTGGTCATCTGGCATCTTCGAAATAGGACCATTAGATCCCAACTCTCACCTTGCTGATAATACGGGGACGTCGCCGGAAAGGACCGGTAACCCGTTGCTCTCAACCCCTAAGCACCCCATTACGACGCGACCCTCAACCCCTGCTCCGTTCAACAAACGATTTGTTTGCTGTCAACAAACAAAAGAATGGTGCAAAGTTATCCACGTTTACTTTTTTAGAGATTAACAGTTAATAGAATAGAAAAAAGTGTGCCTTTGTCGCAAAATAATCGCCTTAGACATCACTATGGAACAAGATCAGGTCGAGATTGTGAACGTTTTTTCCGGTGTACATTGTTTAGATGTGTTTTCTAAAACGTTTTAGTGGTTGAAAGGGTCCATTGAGGAATGAGTCGCGCTACCTTGCTTGAGATTGTCGGCTGGCGTTACAGATACGCTACGGTCATTCCCAGCAACAATGCCAACGTGATAATGGTCATCTTTATCGGTGTTTCATCGCCTTTTATGTTCGATTGTTGCAACTTTAAATAGCAATCGGTCGTTCTTTGTTAGTAATTTAAGGAACGTTTAAAGTTTCGCAACTTCTCCGATAGAAGATAATAAAATGTTCACGTCTGCGTCGTGATAGCACTTTCGATTGCTGTTTTCGTAAGTGGTTATTCTGTATACTTCTAAAGATACTTGTTGGGGGTATGACTTGCGTTTTCGTATTTGTTTTTTTTTTTTACATCTACGTGTATTTCACCGGTTGACAATCGATGGTCGACTCGATTGTAATCGAGAGTGATGGCTTCAAATATCCATCAAATTAAAGTGATTACCCGATCACGTTATATTATAGGAATCTCGTCGGTCGCTATAAAAGCTCCTTTTAAATTATTGATATTATTATTTTTAATTGTAAATTATATGTTATAATGTCTTGCTGTTACTATGATATTATTTCTAGTTGAGCTGCAAGGTCGTTGTTGTTCGTGGGACAAAACTTGCAATAACAGATTGTAGGTATATTAATAGTGACTGCTTTACGATAAACAATCGCGTGTTCGATTCTTGACCGGGACAGACATGTGTATTGTTGTATAAATATTTGTCTTCTCAGGTCTTAGTTGTCTGTGACGTCACATTTGTGCATGTGTGTGTTTACGAGGGAGAGATGTGCGCGCGTGTGTGAATACATTTCAATTACCCAGCGCATTTAATTACATTCCGCGGGAGAGCTTCAAGCTTGGTATTCTCTGCGGAACAAAGCTTGTAACTATTGATTAATTAGCGACATTAACATTAGCCGAGCCGGTTTATTAAATAAGTGCATAAAATATAGTAAACAATGCCGCGGTCCGTCCGTGAGTCGCGGAACAATACTCGTCGCACCTTTTGTTCGGCTCGCATCAATCACAGACTACATTGTTCGGAATATCTTAATAAGTTTTTGTACTGGGCCGGTCATTTAGAAAGATTTTTCGGTATCACCCGATACTGTGTTCCCGTGATGAATATTAATGAAAGTTTATTTCAGGGGAATTACAATTAATAAAATGGTACCTCTCGCTCCGATGAGTCTAGATTAGATTCCTGGTCGATGAAAATGCATGTGACAGATAAATTTGTAGTACTTTATTCTGGTCTACTTTTTACTGTAATAAGATGACCTGATCTGATAATCTGTGGGCAAGCAGTCACCGTATTTCATGTACATCTATAATAATAAGAGCGTTGGCCACGGGAAAGACAACAGGCCATTTAATACTGGCCAAACACATTTTCTGATTTCTTTTCACTCAATATAAAATGCTACACGTTCGGTCGTCTTTAACCTCAACAAGTAAATATTATAACAAAGAAATGGACTTCAATTTGAAGAAGATGAATTTCTTTGTTTCATCTCCTATTTTTCATCTTTAGGGTGGTATTTTTTATTCAAAATTACGTATTCAAATTTTCCATAACGAGTAATAAATGATGGAGTTTTAATGTAACAAACATAAATACATTACCAACGAGTTGAGAACCTCCTCCTTTTTCGAAGTCGGTTAAAAGCCTAAAACGTTCCCCTTTTTATGACAACACGCATTTTTAATTTTTCTTATAAAGCCGAAAAATATATTTTATTAATTGTATTATTGCTAATATACGCGATGAAAATTCACAACATACTATACGTGCAGGTATCCGTTATAACATAGTAGGAACAACGTAGCAGGAAGTGTGATAGAACACTGCAGATTTATGAGGGTATGACCATTTTTTACTTTATTTGAATTTGATTTGAAACCCGCCGTTGTCACGGTTTCGGTTAATGTCAGAGATAAATGCTAAATTTATTAACATCGATGTCATCAAATCTATACAGTTTATAAGTAAGCAAATAAATATACAAAACGTTTGCATATTGCCAACGCAATAACTCTCAACTACAATTTGACCATACTTTATAAAGAGCGACATTTCTATGCCGGCCGCAATATTACAGCTTGTCCAGTCTGTCGGCTCGAATTACCGTCCTGTCTTCATAATAGCTTAATCCTAGCGTAAACTCCGCCTAGTAATATGCACAAACCGTGTTCAATGCGCTTTCTTTGTCGAGCCCATGACGCTTGTCAAAAATGTCATGCGCGTCTTACTATTCCCAGGGGTTGCAAATTATGGCAATGTTTGCTTCAGTTATTATTGTTCAATAGCAAAACGCCTTCCACGCCTCATATAACAAAAGGCACGTCGAAAGAATCGCGTATGGACTTTGAGGAGGGTGACAATTAGTGTCTTCCAGGTGCGGTCATTGTCGGTCAACTGACCGTAACACGTTTGTGTTTGACCATCGCTTTCGTGAGAAAGTATACTTGCCTCGGAATTAAAGAAGAAATATTTTCGTTTCTTAATGACGATAACGTAGGTGAGAGATTAATCCGTTCTAATCACGTGATATATCTGGGTAGAATTGCCGGAATAACGCGAGGCGGTGCACCGCGGTGTACACTGCAGTGCGACGTCACAACAACCGACAGATATTATCGTTTCTAGTGAGCATAATAACTGTGACACGGTCCATACGAGCGTACAGCGGCTTAATGGTACACATTCTGGGAAAACTCAGCGACACACCGGCATAAAGATACCATCGAACGACGTGCCGACACGTTCCCACGACTACGATCGCGAAAAATAAAAAAAAAACCCCAACATTAATCAACGACAACCCTTGCCGGACATCGGTCAAGAGTTGCGTCTAGTAAAAACATTAATTAAAAAGAGAGACAACATGTATACCGGCATCGAGGTGGTCAAACCGAGGGTTCGTTCAGGTTTCGGGAGCCATAAGCTAATTATATTTTCGCACGTTTTGTCCACTTGCATGAGAACTCGACAACAATGGTTCGGCACTAATCCCCTAAAGGGTCCGTGAAACAACCGTTTGTCAGAAACATGATAGTTTTCACCGTAAACATTAGCTTCATGCTAATTTGTATACGTAATATCACGTTACACGTGACGATGACAGGTAATTACGTTTGGATCTTAATGGAAGTTAGGTCTCGTAATTATAAAGTGATTGAAATTAAATCCGATGTTATCTTTTTGAATAATTAATTTACATAAATCTTTAAGTAGTATTGCTCTCTATAACTGAATCAAGTTCCATGCACCATGTCTAATCTTTTCTGTTTTATCTTTTCGAATACAGATTCGAATTAATGAAACAGAGTTAACATAATTATCTTTGTTTATTTAGTTTGTTTTTTCTAAAAATAATTTCGTTCGTTTGAGGAGGAAGGAATAAAAAATTTTTTCGCTCAAGCAATGGTGCCTCAAAAGTATTAAACAACCACAAAAATCTGAATGCATATAATCATTTTTACAACCCACAATTGTCCCACTCGGATTTCCGTTCATCGTGAGAGGAGTTAAGGCCGTAGCCTTACACTAGTCAGGTGCAGATTGGACGACTTTACACGCCTTTCGATCATCATTGAAAACTATAAGGTGCGTGCAGGATTCGAAGTCTGGTCCCCTGTGTGGGAGCCCATTAGGCTGCCACTGCTTGCTAACAAACTAGGCTAAAATAATCCTAATCAATCGGTTAATTTTTTATCTGTCTGTCTGTCTTTTGGTATCAAGATTTTTTACCCACATCGCAGTTTTAAATACCAAAGATTGAATGTTTCATAAACACTTGCTCAAATCTGAGCGAATTAAAGCTATCAGATTCAGTAATAATTGTGGCTATATAGGAACAATTTGAATATATACCTTCAGATTACATCCTAAGTAAATCTACACAAAAATCAAAAGCAGACCTTGACACACTCAACTCAATCATTTAACCGTTCACGTTATCATTGTAACCGAGCGTCATAAAATCCAGCGAAATGCCTCACAAAAACGAAGCAAAGTGTAAAATCATTTGTGTGGGATTAAAAAAGGAGCTAGCGAGCGTGAGATATACACCACTATCAATCACCTCGTGATTTATATCCTGAGGATGATGTATCGGCCAAGACTCGGACCGCCGTCCGACGATAAAAGTATTCGATAATTAACTTTTTAAATTTGACTGACGCCTTCATCTGCGGGAAAAATACTACTATATCGTGCCGAAATACGATGTGGTTGACATTGAAGATTACGTGTTTGCCATTTGTAATTCTTTTTTTTTGGCTTTTAGCTCCATAATGCGACGACATAAATGTCTCGACTTTAAACTCGACTGTTTTCTACAATAGTTAGTTTTCTATTTAAATTGCGTGTTGAGTCTTAATGTGAGTATTACTATGTACTTGTATTCCTCACTGAAACTATTATAAATGTATGATTTATAATTTTGACTTCCATAAATTTTTAAATACACACTAGAGTCAGTATTCATGCTAACACTCAAAATACACCCGAATTTTATCTAAAATCCTATAAAATAGCCTAATAAAAACCGCAACATTAATGGATACGGCTAACAAACAACAATTCATCACGAGCAACGCGACGTGACATTATATAGCACGTCAAAATATTCACCTACAGGGGGTTACCTCAATTGCCGTTCCACTTGCCAGACCGGGAATCGAAGGTGGACCCCTGCTGTGAGGCCGGCGTGCGCCTAACGAACTATACAGGTGATTTATCGGAGCGCCCTTCACTTACTCCATTCTAATTCTTTCACGACGTGCGATGTTACCTCGTGTAACATACACGATTTCATTATAATTGGCTTTTATATTTAAATTCTCAGTCTGACTCTCAAACAAAATTGAACTCGCTTTGGAAACATATGAGGAATAGCTGATAACAAAGTTCCTATTACGATAGTATCTTCTGATACATGTATTTATAATCTCGGAGGATTTATAACTAAATTAAGGAAGTCAGTTGAAAGCATGACAAAATTTCAAATTAAGCATAAGGAACAGTTATGATAGAATTTCATGCCGGTGAAATTTTCTCAGGCTCAAGCATCTCTAAGATGGTATAATCTCGAATACTTGAGAGTAATGCACAGTTTGTATGTATATTGGTTACTACGTTAGTAGTCCCAGTAAACCTGTTTCGCTGGTCGTGCCCTCTGTACCGTGTCTTACTATAAATTATATTTGTATGCAGCCTTATAGTTTCACTTTACATTTTAAAGTGATCATTCCGATGTTGATAAACTGAGATGGGAAAGTCGGCGTACAACTAAATGTGAACGGTGTTTGACCAATGTAAAATTAGAATAGATATTGAAATTCATGGCTGTATCCTAAATTTTTCTAATGATAACTTATTTTTATTAAACGTCAATAATAAAAAAAATATATGATAGATCTTTCAAAACAGACATTGCACTCGTACGCTATGCTGATGGCTTAATACAACTAGCATTAACAGTTCGTAATGATCGCTGAGTATGAAATAAAAAAAGAACTTCATCCGAGCTGTCGCTTGAAATTCATCTAGCGTCCGCATCTCTATACATCAGTCTGTCTGTCCATCATTACACGTGAATCATCCTCGGTATCGTGCGGGAGAATTTCGTGAGGTCACAGTTTACTATAGCGGTTTAGGCGCCCTGCGGTCGTTCGACCGAGTGAGAGCGTAATATCTGTTTCTTTAAACGTGTGAGCGGGACGAATCCAATCTTCCGTCTAACTCCGACCGTTTCGTGACCCCACAGCTAATCACATATCTGCAAGCGTATTATGATTATCGCAAGGCTTCGTTCCTCGTACGTTGTTGTGGTCAGTGACTTGTTGCATAGCCTCATTTCACACAGCGAAATTATTGCACGATTCCCATCCGTGTACAATTCAAGCCCGTCTGAGTTTACATCTAACACTGTGAATGTTTCTGTTATATCAATTTGTCGCGTAGAAAAGTAGAAATCAATTAATTTTATAGTTAAATTTATTACGGCGAGTTTTATGGAAGTCTTGAGTTATTGATAGTTATTATTGTCTCTGACAGATCCCCAAGTTATGTTATATCCGTTGGCTAGTTGATTGGTGTAACGAAACGTTTTACCCGTTACTGGCCGTGGCATAAATCTTCAACGATGGTTAATAAGGCGATAATTACAAGAACTCGAGTTGTGCTGATGCGACTTCGGCTGGAATGTATTTGATGGCACGCGCCTTCGAATTACTTTATTATTCCAATCTTTAGCATATTTCCTATGAATGTTATCTCGTACGATAAATTTAATTACGAGGTGTACTGTTTTGGTGGTTTCCGTGTCCGGTTTGTTAGTTAATTTAGTTTTTAACATGTCTGTACCGCAGTCCTATTATTTATATTTATTTTCTATTACATCAAATGATAGTTTGTCATCATTCTTAATCGAACTGACAAATCGTTTACATATTCGCATTTATTATGAATCAACATTGAACTTTCATTAAACATTGTAATACAATCTTCAGTCTTTACACTCGATCGCTTTTGGCATTCTGCAAATCTCTGGCGCCGAAACAGGTTTTTGAATGCGCCGCGTTATTTTACTATTTTCTCGCGACAAAGCTCTCACATCTTATCTAACATTTAACGCTAATATGCATCAAGATTTATACCGTGGAATATGTTACTAACCGTTCTCAGAAAACGTATCATCGTTCGAGACGATTATCAATACCCAAATCGTGCGCCCTATACGTCATTCCTCTCCGAATTTCGAAACGACACTTTCTACATTAGTCTCGACAAACGAATCTCTAATCTTTGTATTGGTAACTATATTTCTTGTTGTCGTAAAACCCGAGAATTTTCTAATGATATCACAACACGACCGTTAGATCAACAAAAGGTGGATGGTCCTCCATTTGTCGGTGTTGTAGTATTGGGCGACGGAAAGTCGCGTGCGGAGTCTTGTTTGAAAAATGGCTGACATAAATAACGGATTATCAACTTGTATCGAGACGTAACGAGATAGCGGCTACAACTAAAATAAATAGGCGAACGGTAAATGAAGCTGTGTTGCACGGAGATTTAAAACTTCGGGATTAAGGTTGGGATGCAATGGGAAAAGGCTTAATTGACGTTGAGTCTCTTCATGTAAAACGTATTCGTAAAATGAATGATAGAAAAACGTTTTAATTAATTGCAAAATAAATTTAAAAGGTGAATTTTCCATTTTATTTCGTTCTCGCCAGCAAAATTTTGATGATCTGGGTCAATTCTGAGGGATCTATTGCAATAAGTAACAACATCGAAAACCTATAGACTGCATAAAAACTAGCCACATTTGGGGTGGCACCCAACCAATCCAAATTAAGCTATGTACTCCAAACTTTTTCTATCACAAGGAGAGACCCGCACTCAGCAGAAGGCTAGTTTGAAGTTATTTAGACATATAACAAAGTACCTTGGCATTAGTGACATCAGCAGTGACAGAATTTTGTCAACACCCCATGCACACGCAACACGCTCTCCGTTCCTAGTGTATATTCAACCTAACCGGGCCTTATGATGGTACATACATATGTCTTACGAATCTTGTAATGGCTGTAATGACTTGATAGCTAGAAACTCCGCAGATGTCGTCGTTAATGGTTAAATTTATTACTCACTTGTTTTTTTGTCCGTCTGTTGTTTAGTTGATATCGTTACACGGTGAAATCTCAATTAAGAGAACGTTATGAACTTAATTATGACTCTTATATTTATGTGTGGAAGGGTTGGCTTAATAAAATGTAAAATTGCCTTGGTTATTAATTTTACTATAAGTATATAAGTTTGTGAGATGGAAGAAATTAATGAGAAGACAAATACGCCATATTAATGCCACGGCAAATGTGCCAAGAAAACAGAATTCTGCTATATTTATATATATAGTAATCGGAATAGGGCTGCTCTCCCGACTGGTCATTGGAAGATCTGTTTATTATAATGGTAACTTGAACAAACAACCCTCTGATATCACGATGGATATCCGCTTGATGCTCAGTACTGTTCAACTTGAGGCCCGTTAGAGAGACCAATTTCCAGCAAGACCTCGAAGGGATGGAAGATGGATGCTTTATCGATTATTTGATGCCATTTCAATTCATTCCATCCATTTTGTTATGGAATAGAATACCCTATTATTTGTTGTTGCCCTAATTGACCTATCCATTTTGCATTGAACTATCCTATAATTGCTTTTACACACTGTGTCTCGTTGTTGAAATATGTAATACAGTTTAATATACCATGTTAGATACCATACCTAATCTTCGGTGTAAAATCGTTCATTTTAATACGTGACCCTGCAAGGATTTTCTGTGGTATGACGACATTTATTTATTGCCAGCTAGTTATAGCTCTTGGTAATTAAATTGTTAGTAACAAAGTATTTATGTCCATATTCGTGTAAATCGTCAATTTTATAAATGTCTTACGCTAAGTCTATTACCTATCAATTCATAGGAAACGTATATTTAGGATGATTGATCTACCACAACGCGTTACTTCGATGTAGTGTTATAATTCCACAAATAAATACAACTATATTTATGTATGTATGTACTTACGTATGTATGTAGGCATCGTCGCATAAATTCAACTGGAAATTATTATTTTCGAATTGTAATCGGAAATGAAGTAGCGTTGGCAATCTTTTATCGCAAAGCCTAGATCTAGTTGCACCACATTGAGGAGTAGTGGTTAATGTACGTGTAACCTGACATCCACCTGCGTGGCTTGATACTTCTCTTCAATGACATCAACGGAGGTCTTCTGCCCTCTGAAGCCTGGAACCTCCCAGGAAATTTTGCTACAAACTGCCACTCGTACAATTCCTGACTGATTTGATTATATATATGATTAATCGTGTTTTATCTTTTAAAGAAATTTGTTCTAAACAAAGTAATGTTTCTTATTCTTAAGGTTTAAATCATATTGTGAACAGTTTTGATTGAGGATAAATGACGTTCATTGGCAATTCTCATAGAGGAATAATAAGTTTTAAAATTATTTCCTGAAAATGTATAATTATAGTTTTTTTTTTAAATATGGATAGTAATTTCAAGATGTTTAGTATTATACAAGAGACAGTTACCCATCTGATCAGAGAACGATTTTAACTTGACAAAATGGTTAATAATGTGATTCGTTTTATACGCCCTGCTTCAGTGAAATTTTCTATTATTTTTTGCAAATTTTAGTTATGCTAAGTCGGATCTCGGTAAACTCGCAATTCGAGACTCTGATATTTTTTAATGTAACTAGTCGCCATCCGAGTAAACGAGCCACTTGATGTTAATTGATGAATATCGCCCATCGACATCGGTAACACCAAAGGCATCACCGACGCGTTGCCGACCGGAAACAAAGCGGGAGCCGCCGCATTATTACTGACTCTACAACACTGTGAGCAAAACACATGAAACATTTCACGGTTGGTTTTAGAAGGAGCGTGGGAACTAAACAGACGAGCGAATACCCTACCGCTATGCAAGTACCGTTGTGATTAAACATGGTGACCAGCCACCTCTACAGCAGGGACCGTTGGACATAGTCTCGTCCGTTGTTCAGCAGGGTGCACCACGAGCTGGGGAGGTTGGCTTGGACTCAAAGGCTACAAAAGGGAAGCCCAATGATAATGATGAAACAGAAAATTATATTGACGGTTAATTATTCAGCAAATGTATCTTTACTCTAGCGGCCTGCCCCAAATTCG
Organism: Megathymus violae; assembly: GCA_003671415.1. Lineage (NCBI taxonomy): Eukaryota > Metazoa > Arthropoda > Insecta > Lepidoptera > Hesperiidae > Megathymus > Megathymus violae. Next base: position 2,122,030 of record PDGT01000052.1, read on the forward strand.
TTCGGCTTGAACAATAATCTTAAGAAACAGGCTATATATATATATATATATATATATCTATGTATGTATAACGGAGTACAAGGAATGCAAAAGTCCGAAATTTAGGAGTTTGTCCACAAACGAAGGGTAATCTTCGGAACTATGGCATCTATTTTAAAATTTATAGTATAGTAAAATATATTTTTCAATGGGTGCCGCGATACCTAATATCACCTTCCACATACTTGTATATAACTTACAAAATTTGCACTCTCTCTCTCTCTCTCTCTGTATAATATTCGTGTAGATTTTCATCAACAATTTGAGTTTGAATAGCATATCAAAGGAATTTTATTTCCCTATACATCACAGTAATTTTCTGTCGATAAACAAATTTAACCTTAAGATTTAGATTAATATCTGATAAGTACGAACGTTATTGTAATGAGATCAATCACAGTGAAGTATAGTCTAGTTACAGACTTGGAACAAATTAGCACCGGGCTGTATTTATTGATATGTATGTCTTGATTTAAGTCGGGCAATATCTGTTCCTTTATACTTTTCACCTACAGCCTAATTACTACATTAATCCACACCAATAATAAAACTACACCGGAACAGAAGTCGAACGGTTACTGGAAATTTAAATGTGGTTATACTTTGTTATCGACATACAGACCTAAACATATATTTATAAGGATTTTTTGTCTGTCTCTCTGAACACGTATCACACTAAAACCACTGAACATATATAGATTATTCGTCGCATATTCGAAACTTATATTATGGGTCAAAATTTAGAATTATTTTCACACCGGGAAATGGATCTGTTGCTAAGATTTATCAAAACGAAGCAAGAGCGGGTTGGTAAAAATATCTATTTGTTATATACATATAACAAAATGAAATACTTGTAAATATAACATTGGTGGTCCCACAGTGGTGTGACCATCAGATGATTGCTAGTTTGACATTATTAATAATTAAAAAATACATGAACATAATTAAGCATATTCCAAGTAGGAAAAACAAAAGTGTCAGAAGAAAAAGCAAAGTTTTTAGTCCTGTTTGCCGAGCAACAAACCCGAGTTCGATTCTCGGCGAAACAAACTACCGAGTACTTGTTTTCGGGTTTGATTGTATATTAATTGTGTGTGCGTGTCACGTATACAAATAATTTAATATTTCATCACGATTTTATATAAAAATGATCATTAATTATTGTTTATCATTAAAATCAGCGAATGAAAGCAATGAGAATTTGAATTTTGAATTGTTCGTCTGCAAATGTTTCTGTGAGACAATGTACCGCGGCTTCGACAGATCTTGGAAATTACACGACAGATCGCTCCCACCGGACAATCTGTGTCAAGAACGAACTCATAACTCCGTACACGACCTTTGGTATCATAATACACCGTATTCCAACACCACAAAATCCAAATTTACTCACAGCAGTACATCTTACAAGACATCTATCGTTATTGCAACTACAAACGCTATCACAAGATAGTAGAGCGCAAATTTCCTCGAGCCAGCGAGATAAATAAATCTTTACACTCGATTGTGGACGTGTTTGGAATAAAAACAGTATGACACAAAATAATTTAGTGCTAGAACGGATAGTTAAGTACTTCGGCCACGTATTAAGGGTGCGCGTGCCTGGGCTTAAGTCAATTCCATAATTGTAAACCTTAATATAACACTGTCATTATGTCCTCTATATAGCTCAGTGGACCGATACCTGAACTAATGCAATCTACATTGATAATGAAACTGTAAGTTGTCCGTTTGCTGTAATATGTACATTCTAATGTGGGGTCATCAGAGAACATTGATTTAATATTTGTATTGCAGAAGAGAGCAATCAGAGCTATATATAGATTTAGGTCACGTAATTCTTTAAAGGAACAATTTAAAGAAATAGGTGTACTCACCGTAGCCAGTCAATATATTCATAGTAATTTAATATTTATAAAAAAATGTTATTATGTACAAGCAGAAACGTCATACACGCAATCGTAAGATAAGAAATAGGCATAATTTGGTTGCGTCTTCATATCGCCTTCAAAAAGTACAATTATCGGTAGAGCCCTGTGTCGTAGGTAGCCTAAAAGCTAGATAGACCTACAGAGTGAAATAACGTGTTGAGTGGAAGGTCCCGAGTTCGATTTCTGACGGAGACATACAGAATATCTCTATACCTTAAATATAGCTTAGATGGAACGCTTCAGTATTTGGACAGTTCAAATAGGCATATGTTTTGTAATCGAATTTCTTGTTCCGATAGTAAAAGTCCAACTATTTGATGATTCTACAGCCAATGATAGTGCTGAGTGAGAAGTCCCGAGTTCGATTCCCGGAGCAAACAAACATTTAAGTAACGATAAATGTTTCGTGTCGCGTCGTAAGTATATGTAATATCTTATTTGTGTATGTCCATGACACTCGCATCCTAAGGAAGGCCAGTGAATATGAGTATGTAAACGTTTATTGACATTATTTATTATGTTATATAATAGATAAGTTACTATCGAACTAAATTTATATGTTTATTGAAATGTCAACGAAACTTCTATATCCTAATCCGAACTGTTTTCCACATATAAAATTTTATTTTATAAGCCAATTTTAACCTCAAATTAAAAACAAAAAATTTAAATATCAATAAATACTTTATGAAACAACAGTACAGGACAGGTACCGGTAATTGTACTTTCTGAAGGCGATATAAAGACGCAACCAAATTATGCCTATTTCTTGCAATTAATTAATTTAATTATAATTTAAAGACACAAAACTTTTAAAATATAAACATTGTTAATTTTCGCTTAATCCGTATGAGTATGCGCGGGCGCCTGTTATATTATTACGCGAAGAATTACGAGAGGAATCCCAAATGAGACGTAGTCATATGCAAATGACACTTAATGGTGCTACCGTCGGCTCTGTGTTCTGTTAAATATAATTTACATTAATTAACATCCACTTACGTCACAATGATCAATATTAATTAAACCTAGGCGTTACTTCAACTTCTTAAGCATTTCAAATTAACTAGTATGAACTTTTATTATTTATTTATATTATGTTATTTCTCCGAAACTGTTCACCGCTGCGTTGGAGGATATTTTTAAGCTTCTGCACTGGAGAGGACTCGGCATCAACATAAACGGCGACTACCTAACCCACCTTCGGTTCGCCGATGACGTGGCCCTCATGGCTGAGACCTTGGAAGACCTGAACACAATGCTCGAAGATCTCAGTTATGCTTCTCAAAGAGTGGGTCTTAAGATGAATATGGACAAGACAAAAATCATGTCGAATGACCATACTGTACCCACTCCTACATATTAAAGTTGGGAACATTACACTCGAAGTTGTTGACCATTACGTTTACCTGGGACAGACAATCCAGTTAGGTAAGTCCAACTTCGAGAAAGAGATCTCTCGCCGTGTCCAGCTCGGATGGGCAGCGTTCGGGAAATTACGGAAAATCTTCGCGTCCAAGCTTCCGCAGTGTCTCAAGACGAAAGTCTTTGACCAGTGTGTATTGCCAGTGATGACATACGGAAGCGAAACATGGCCACTAACAATGGGTCTCATAAGAAGGCTCAAGGTCACCCAGCGGTCAATGGAGAGAGCAATGCTCGGTATTTCCTTACGTGATCGAACCAGAAACGATGAGATCCGTAGACGAACTAAAGTTACCGACATTGCTCGAAGGATTGCCCGGCTGAAGTGGCAGTGGGCGGGACACATAGTTAGGAGAACCGATGGGCGTTGGAGCGGAAAGGTTCTCGAATGGCGACCACGCACCGGGCGACGCTCGGTGGGTAGACCCTCAACGAGATGGACCGACGATCTGGTGAAGGTCGCGGGTAGCCACTGGCTGAGAGCAGCGCAGGACCGATCGTTGTGGAGATCCTTGGGGGAGGCCTATGCCCAGCAGTGGGCGTTGTCCCGCTGAGATGATGATGATGAACTTTTATTTTCTATGAGCTTTTTTCTATTTCTTCTCAATGGGGAAATATATTCTTCTTTAGTGTTCGTTTATTAGTGCTCTCACACTGAGTTGTGTTTCAGGTGGGAGATATTTATTTCTCAAAAGAACATTACATCTTTAATTTTGTTTGGTAAATTGTTATAAAACTGTGGTCCCTCAAACATAATATTTATTTTTCCGTACAGCGTTTGCAGTGGTGCTACATTAAGTTAACCCCTACTTCTGGGTTTACTTATATTACACGTAACACCAACTATACGTTAGTACTGAAATATAGTATTTTATTTTAAATTTACTACAAAAAGAAAGAAATTTTGTAGTCCCACGTATGTAAAAAAAGTTTTTTTTTATTATGTTTGTCTGTATTTTTTTGTTCAGAATATAATGATATAATTCAAATTTTTTAATTTTCCAGATAATTGAATGAGTAGATTCTCTCTTCGATTAAGCTATTGTTTATACCATAGATGCAAAACGAGATAGTTGATTTGAGGGACTTGTATTCTTGTATCTTTTAACTTTATTAACTTTTATTAATAAATTAATAATATAATGACGTTTATTTGATAAAATAAGTGACTTAACAAAGAAAAAATTCCAAATTGTCACGTTAAATTTGCGTCTAATATCCGGGGATATTAGATATTTTTGAAATTTATTCAAAATTGACATTTTCAAGAAAAGGTTTTTAAAGGCTTAAGTAAAGTTTATTTACTAAATAAATAAACAATTAAAACTTTTACACAATAGTTGGAACATTTTAATTATTATTTATTAAAAGTTGTCGAGTTGACTTTACAACATTATTTACACGCGCAACATCCGATCGCACTCAAATAGATTTATAAAAGCTTACTCCACTATCACGTCAAAGCTCTATAAAAAGCTCAACAAAAGGTATTATAATTAGTTTCTAAACGACTTCAAACAATCGCTTTGTCCGTGCGCGCCCTTCGATATCGGATAGTGACGTACCATCTAAGATGTATCGACAGATACCATAATGACGCTATTAGTGAGGTGTCGACGGCGCGACGAGCCGTGGGACCAACTCTGACCCACATACAGAAACCGACTAATCATTCATGCAATTACTCTAATTCAACCAGAATTATACCGATGTAACACTTAATTGAATTGTTGATGTAACTAACAATTCGTTGCTGCGATCGGACGCTGTTCGACTATCGAATGCACGATCTTCGAACACATTCGGTGGAGACGGTGAGTCATTCTATGTTGAGTTAGTGAATGTTTGAGCGCATCGGTAATGGATGTAAATTTTTATGGTAATTCACTGTTTTGCATCGCAATAGTCTTCACAGTTTGTGTTCAAAGTGTAATTATGTTGAATATTGCAAGTAGCAATAATACTCTTATAATACATTTGTAATGATTTGTATAGTACACTAGTATGGCAGTTAAGTGCTAGTAGCTACAATGGGTATGCTAGAGCGCGGCATGTACGTATGAGGCATTATTTCGTTACTTATTTTTTTTTTATTTAACAATAATAACAACTTATCTGCACAAAGGTAACATTCACACGATATATTGTTGTAAAGATGCGTAAAGTCATCGTGCACAAAGAGACAAGCCCTTACACTTGTCACTCAAAAAAGAACGAACCTGCTTACGGCTTTTTATTCCCCAGTTCTTTTTTTTATTCGAATAAACGTCAACAGAATAAAAAAGTCGAGAGCGCGTGCGCACGCATTCGCGCCGGCGCGCCTCGTTTCAGAATTCTCGCGCCAAAAAACGTGCCCGCTCAGAATGCTTGGCGTGTTACACATTTCTGTTATGTACCGAAGCATTTCCGAACTGAAGGCGATGTTGGCGACAGTCTCATATTTCCACGACAATTCGTCGCGGCGAAATCGACGATTTGTTCTGTCACGATATTTGAATTACCTAAGTTTTAAATTTTTTGGCCGATGAGCTTTTTTGCAGTTATTTTTGGAATTTTTATTTGCGAACAGATTCTGCTTGTTGCAATTTATCACTTATAAACTTAATTGTTCAATGAAGCAATACATTTTTAAAGATCTTAAACGCCAAAGTTCTTTGTTATTCATGATATTTTTATACTTTTCACGCTATAAAAATTTTAGCACACGTAATATTATATGGGGTTAATATAAGTATAATAATATTGATGGAACTTCGAATCGCATTTCTAATTATAATTTACATTGAAACATGTTTTTCACTAATTACAGATATCATTTAACTATTCGGAAATTTTCCCATGAACAACTAAACACACCTATTGGAATAGTGTGTTTAATTCCTAAAAATGTTTAACCAAAAGAGCTGCCTTTATTTAGCAACTTTTAATTGGATGTCTTTTTTATCGTCTTAGTTGGGTGGGTACTACGTTTGCCTCTACGGTTCCGTCTTTATTCTGTATTTTTGAATCATGGTATTTTCTTTTAAGTACTTAATTAATTAATTATCACAATACACTACATACAAATATAATACCTAAGTATATATGAATTACATCGTAATGACACTTATAACATTTTTATTGTACAATATTGTTATTATACGACATAATATTGTTATTAATCATTTTATAGATGTAAAGAATTTTGTATTAATTTTTCATATCGGTATCTACTTCATACATAATCAAAATATCAAGGTTGTGATTGCGATAATATTTATGAATACATAAGATCTTACAACAATGTGCGTGTTTGAACAGGATAATCATCTGTTAATTAATTAAATTAGTGTTTACCAACTTGTAACAACGAAGGGAAGTTCAAAGGTGTTAAAGTAACTATAATTACAAATTCATTATCAACACTTATTGTTTCACTGATATCGTTGGGTCTCCTCTCTTAAAGAGGAACTCTCTAAAACTTCGTTGACAGTCTTCATATACCTTTCGGAATTTCATAGAGAACTTTTAGGTAGATGTACAGGTTTCTTTACGATCTTTTGCTCCAAACAAGTTACAATTCCGATACAAACACATCTTTTAGTTATTATAATTATGTAAACACATTCATGCTTCATTTAAATATTCGTTTTACAAATTTTTGTATATTTACGAGACTACAAATAAAAATCTCCCAAGGTAATAAGTTGGTAAAGAGGTCAAATAGTTGGTACAGAACAATTTAAAACGCATTAATGGATACTTTACTGTTTCTCCAGCCGGAGCCCCTCCGCGGCACTCATCATGAGATGTAACAACATTTAACATTACACTACCTTATGTTCTCGACACAAACTGTTAACTTTTACGTCTCACTACACAAAGACGGAGAAAGAAAGAGACAAAAGAATCTCTTTGGGATGTTACAGTGAGAACTTGTAAGTAACTAGTAGTTTTAAATTTGGTTCCTTAAAATCGTAGATCTTATTGGGTAATAGCCACTAAGGGCATGCAAACAAAAAGCTCAGTGCCTAAAAGCTAGTATTGCAGAGAACGGTAGTTGGATCGGTATTTTATGTATGAGAACTGTTTTGAGTGGTAGGCATTTTGGTTTAAATAAAGTTTCGTATTCAGCTGGCCTAAATTTTAATGCCGCATGACATAAAAAAATTAGGTGTATCACAATCGTTACAATCTCTAATTGTTTCTCTTTTTAGTTTGGGTCTCGAGTCCTATAGAAACGAATAGAGGTCTACCACGCTGGATAAACGCAGATTGGCAGACACCTTAAGAACTTCATGGAGGATTTTCATAATTTACATATCACTGATCCTCGACTTACAATTCTCCAATCCGACTAGGATTTTGATAGAAAATATGACTGCATTAGTTAGATAATTATACCATTTTGCCAGCTTGATGCAATTGCTCTATTGCTCCGGATCCGACCACCGAATTACCTATTAAGGCTAACATATAATTTTCGACATAATTTGCCTCATGACGCTATGATGAATAAATTTTTTCATTGATATATTAATTGTAAGTTATGATGATATATAATTATATTGTTAAAGTACCATTCCTGACATGCATTTTATAATAAATTAGAAAAATATTCAGAAGCGGAAAATGTCTATAAAATGACCATTAAACATATCCCTAAGTATCACAACACTCATCACGTACACAACTATGGATACTGCAGTCGCTGACACTTAGAACAACCATAAAACAACCCATTAAAACCGCTATGTGACGACAGCTCATATACTAATTGCAATCCACTGCCGACAATGGCACATGAACGAAACTTATAAAATGCACTTAAAGGAGATGTTTCATAAATGTATGGAACATGGACGGCATCATGTACAAGCTGTAGAAAATAGATCATATTCATCAAAAGCTTTCCTTATTATCCAAATTCCAGATTTCAGCTTGGTTTAATATCCATAATTTAATTTGTGAATAACATTTGTAACACTCAAACATTATGGCGGATGGCAGATTGGCAGTTGGATGCATATGACAGTTATTACTAGAATACGTCACGAATATCAAACGTCAATATAATATGTAAATATCTCAGATTAATAACTAAATAAAAACGATTAGCACAGAAGGCAAATGGGTTTCTTAAAAATATAACCTAATAAAAGATGCCAATTCATAAATAAATAATAATTCATAAAATGTTTCTAAAGTAAAATCGAATTATTGTGTAGGGTAAATATAACTTTTCAAACTCCACAAATAATTTGTCATAGATACGTTATTTGACAGTACCAGTTACCACCATATTGTTGTCATACGTAAAAACTAAAAAAAAATTATTTAAATTAATTTCTCAGGGAAAACAGGTCATTGAATAATTTTTTCAATATTTTTCTGTGAATCAGTATATTTTTCTCTAAATCATGCTGGACTGTACAAAGGCCAGCCCAAAATAATACATCTCATTTGCAAAGGCACCAACTAGGCTTAAAGTGTTATTTAAGACAATAAATGTTATTACATGGTAGTAATATATGCAACGGGGTAACGAAGTTTGTTATTGTTGACAGTGCCAAAAGAATACAATCAAAATATATAATTATATAATTGAATCCAGAGCGTAGCAAGTTCATAACATTTTCGCCACTGATTGGGCACAATTAACATTTCGTTGAACTGTTAAACGCGACATCTTTGATTTACTGAGGTGAAAAATATTTTATATACAACTGTCCTATCGACAAAAATCTTTTTAAGCATAAAGTATACCGCAGTTGTCTTATTAGCACCGTCAAATTATTTAATTACTGAAAGTTAAAGATGTATAAAGGCAATTTCAGAAGTGCTTCCCCTGATTTGTCTACCCCATATCACTGATCAAAGCAAATATAATTGTTTGCTGCTGCTAACAGAATATAATAAACATTTATGGTTGTGATATTGTCCTAGACGAAAAGCACTTATTTCTTAAAATATTTATTAAACTAACAATTTTCCTCTTTTGTTTCAGCCGTGCAAAGAGGTCGAGTACCTCCAACGCAACCTCCCGGCATCTCCATCCCCGGCCAGTTCGCGCTCGCCAACGGCGACCCAGCTGCCGGCCTCAATAGTCATCCCTACCTCTCGTCGTACATCTCCCTCCTCCTCCGAGCCGAACCCTACCCGACTTCCAGATACGGCCAGTGCGTCCAACCCACCAACGTAATGGGAATAGACAATATCTGCGAGCTAGCCGCGAGGCTACTCTTCTCCGCGGTGGAATGGGCGAGAAACATTCCTTTCTTCCCCGACCTGCAAGTGACGGATCAGGTTGCGTTACTGCGACTGGTCTGGTCAGAACTATTCGTGCTCAACGCGTCCCAATGTTCCATGCCCCTTCATGTAGCGCCGTTGCTCGCTGCAGCAGGGCTGCACGCTTCGCCCATGGCGGCGGATCGAGTTGTGGCCTTCATGGACCACATTAGGATCTTCCAGGAGCAAGTGGAGAAGCTTAAAGCACTCCACGTCGACTCAGCGGAGTACTCCTGTCTGAAGGCCATCGTACTCTTCACGACAGGTAAAATTTTAGACAGTTTGTTCGGGGAGGCGAGACTGCTGCTTTATAGGGTCGCGGGCGCCGGAGGGTCTGTTACTAACTATGGGGAACTGGTCGTTCTGGTCAGAACACATTTGGATGCCTATGCAGAGGCCACCCGGGCTCCACAGCCACCGGCGCCGCCGCCCCCTTCAGCAGCCTCGTCCGGGTACTACTCCACTCTGGACACGTCTCTCGGCGTCAACTCCTCCCTGTCTTACGGAAGCTTCTTGTCCCCCTCTCGTTTACCACCTAGCTACACTAGCAGCCCACGAGCTCCAGAAGCAAGTTCGTTTAAGGTATGGGACGGTAACAAAAATCTGAAGTCAGATCAGGGGGGTTGACTCCGATTGTAAAGGTGTTGGGTAAGCTCACGGTGTCGGGTGATGGCGAATGCTTTTTCACTTGGCAGTTTCTCGGGTTCACGTATTTATCCGCTTCGTACATGTCCGTTAACCAAAGAGTCTAGGAGACGCTAGGACGTTATTTGTATATGGGGGTAATAACTCGCGCTCCTCCCGAAAAGGGGAGTCGACGACTTATTGTTCTCGATTCGGAATCGATTAAAATGTGATAACAATTGTATATTGGATGTAAACTACCTTACATCACGCCACGGACGGCTTAGATTAAGTTATTTATTTGACGTGTAAATATTAATTTATTTTATTTATTAATACACGCGCATAATTTATTACTGAATTTTTTCTTGTTTCATTTTCTTTCAATCAGATTATATCTTACTTTACGTTACAGACTTTAATAGCTTTAGTTATATTCGTCAACGCAAATGCGAATCGATTACTCGATACCGACTCAACACGCAAATGCTTAACGTAAGTAATATTAAATTTTATAATCCAATGTGGCCCCCATAAGGAAATACAATTTATCCCGTGTAATAACTTTCGAAATGGATAGATCGTATTTAAATATCTCACGAGAGGGTACGCCGAGTACTATAAATTTCACATGTTACTAATACCTGCGGAATATTACGCAGATTAGAAGTGTGTTAGAAGTAACAAATGTGTGTGAACTGCTAGTTGCGAGAATTTCAAGTAACCCGCTTTAATATAGCCACTTTATAGTATGCACTTAGCATACTAGACATACGGGGTCGGCATGCAAAGGTACAACGTGTGCAACGAAGTTGATCCTCATTTGGAAAACAAACAGGAATTGATCTACTTCAGATAACCTTTGAGTTTGATTGTGCTTCTATGTTGAGCTGTTTAAAAATATATTGTCTTTTTAATTGCATTCATGTATACAGGTACGATTTATACATGTCTATATTTAAAAGTTGATGCAAATTTCTTTCTTTTAAATTAGGTTGTTATGCAGATAAAATGCTATGAAAATTCTTTGGCCGTTTACGGTTATTTCAAAAACTATGTCTAATATTAGAACCACAATTATATACTTATAGAATTATTAAATGTCGGAAATAAACGGTTCCGTTTTGATTTTAATTAGCGTTAACAAACACGAGTAACTCTAATTATGTAAATATATGTGTGAATCGTTCAATGTGCATCATGCTTTGCTTATTTGCAGCTTTCAATAAAATAAGTCAACTTTGTCAGATCAAATTTTCAGCCTCATTTTCGTTAATGATGCGTAAATTTGGTTGAAATGTTATATATCACCAAGACAATTGACAAACAGGAAATCTTATTGGGTTTGACTGTCAGGCTCACTGCGTTCAACCTTTCCATAATTAAGTGTGTTTGAATTTCGCCTTGATTACTTAATTCGTGATTAGGTTTGAATATAAGATATTATTTATTAATTATTAGGTAACAACTTAATATTATTATTAACTGAACTGATAGCCTTTTTAATGACAATCACCATAGGTTTCTAAAAATCGGTAAAATTTTATATTAATAGAAATTATGAGTTTTTCAAAGAGATTGTGGTATACCAGCACTTATTAGTTAACTTTTAATACACTGTGGTATTTACAAATAATTGTCTTTACTTATAAATAGAATGAAACCTACCTCACCTAAATTTCTATTTATTAATTAAAACGTATATGTGTATCACTTCTGCATAAATGCTATTAACATCATAACGTTAATATTTAAAACTAAACGAAATACCCAAATCACAAAACATTAAAACGTCTCCAAGGAGCCGCTACGTACTGGACAAGCGTCCTTACGCAAGCGCCCCCACCACTGGGTTCAATATCACCTTGAACCCGTCGTGCTGTGTAGATACAATGTTACACCTGATGTAAAGATGACGGAAGTCACTCGGTGATGGCTTATCGCTATCGTGCCCATAATTGACAATTAGCACTACAGCCTTTTATACTATGACGTGCCGTCACGTAGTTCCTCGTTTCTTGAATATGGTAGACATTCCTCACATGTTATTAATTCTTTATCACGTTACAGCATTTTGATGTATAGTTTGGTTTCTGTCCTTTGATCTTTTGTCGTACTTTTTTCGATTTTGTTCGATACATTTTTATCTCAGTATTCGATAAACGAGCCAATGGACCATTTGATGGCAATAATACCAATGGTATCACCGCACGGGAGATTCGAGTTCGAATCCAGGACACACCTATAATTTTTAACATCGTAGAGAAACCTAAACAACCGAGAGATTTTTATAACATTCTCAAAAGTGTGTGAAGGCAGCTAAATCGCACTTGGCCAGCGTGACGGATATGGTAAGGCCATATCTCTCATTGTGAGAATAGACCTGAGCCCAGCAGTGGGAAAATTATGGGTTGTAATGAATGAATGATGAATATATTTCCTATATCGAAGCTACATCAGGCTACGTACATTTTTTTTGTCTGTTCTAAATGTCCAAAGAACTTTCGGCGTTAGGTCCGCAGTATATATCACCTTCTGAAAGACAAATAATAAACTCAGGTCCCTTCTCATTTGCAGCATGCTATTGTATGTATTTTCCAAGTAATCGAATATTTAAGGCCTTTAAACTCTTAAAACGAGCATGATGTTCTATTAATATTTTTCCTTGTAATACTATTACCTCAAAGTAACTTCATTGGAGTCTTACAACAAACCTCCTTAAATCACTAAATCAGTGATTGTAGAAGCTAGCCATAGGTGCGATTCCACTTATGAGAAGTGCAATTAAATCTGTATTTATTCCATATATGTCATTCGGTCAGATATTCAGAATTATCGCACATTCAAAAAGCTTCGATCTCTTCATAACGAACCTCAAACAACATTATTTTTATGGACAGTTCCCTCTACTTTTATGTGTCTACTTAAACGGACATTAACGGAGGATGCGTTACCTAAATTGCACTAGTCATTAAATGATAAACTTTGATTAGACAAATTTAAATACAAGACTTAAATGACACTATAAAACATTCACTAGGTACTTCGGATTCATAAAAGGAGTTAGTGATACATTCATATTTGACGACCACCGTAAAAAGACACGCCACAGAGTACGTCGTAGAACTATAGATCAAATAGAAGACAAACTTCTAATTGTACGATTGCGGATAGTTGTGAGTAAAGAAAACCGGATAAGCCATATTTGATTATGGACAAAAAAAAATATGCTCACAAGTGGATATAGACTATTCTTTAATTCTGTATTTGATGCGAAGTTATGATATTTTTCCCTTTATTACCCTTCATAAAATTATATAATTGTACTTCCTATGAATATAAATTGGCTCAATAATCTTATTTTATTAGTTGGTAATCGATAATCACTTTATACTCAATTTATCATAAACATTATTGTTGTCATTATGTGCAGTACCTCCATAGACAATTATCTACTTCGAATTTTATGAAACTTTCGAACTTGATTCCTTTCTGAAATTATCTAAGGTAGTATTTATAATTTAAAATAGATATTTTACCTCCGTTATGTTAATTTTTATAATTATGTGCTAACGTAAAACTACTAGTACAGAGAATGTTTTACAGGTATTTGGAGACCATGTTAAACCGGTCGGGCATTACGTGCCTGAGGGTACTATGAATATGCAATGCCAATAAATGTAGTTTTATCCGCGCCTGCCAACTTTCTCCTCCGTAGCCAACTCCATGTACGCCTAGCAACAAAAATTACGCAATAGCTCACATAAATTATTCTAATACCGACCTTATTACTAGTATAATAAAGCGTGGCGAGAAATATAGGTGGGTGTAGACGCTTTGCTCCGTGCACCGCGAACTTGATGTAGGATGGGTTATCATTGATTGGTAGTTAATGGAACTATCAAACGTTGGAACAATGTCTTATGTGTTTATGTAGACGTAATTACTCGTAACATAAAATCGTTTCTCTATAGTTTCGAAATAGTATTTGCAAGTATTTTATTACGGAGAAAGTTACTAACATATAACGCGTTTAATTGATGAATGAATTAATATCTGTGAATCGTAAGAAACGAATATTAAAAACAAAAATATAGGTACGTAGATACTTACATATTTTAATTGGTTTATGGAGGTTTCATTATTATGGTTTATCGGCGTAATTACGACATATTTTAAATCTATACAGTACAAACCTTTAAGATTTAAATAAAGATTTTAAGATTTAAATCTTAGTATTCATAATAGATCAATATTTGCTTTTTAACATTAATCCTTTACAAGGACCAATAACAAAATTATAAACTATAACAACATTATGATATTTCACCGTTCATTTATTTTCCCTTCCACACATACCTAATTCCTAAATTACCTACTGTTGAACAAAGTTACACATTTTCGGCAGGAAATGTTTGCCAGCAACAGAAAAGCGGATTGTCGCGCAAAATTCTCCACTACAAATTCACAAATTATTACCGGTTCCCGTGTGGTCCGAGTCTCGAGCGAGGCAGAGACTAATGTTTCCGCTTTCACAGCAAATATGGCGCCATTAATGTATCAGAGACAAGAAGTGTCGAACCATTTGTTTTACGTCAACTGTAGATTAAATAATTACGTTGATAGTGATGTATGCGAGTGCTTGGAGCATAAAGAACCACAGCGGTTTAGTAATGTTATGAGATGTTTTTTATGAATGGCAATCTTTGTATTAATAATTGAATAATATTTTTGTGCCAGTAATTTACATTTAGTAATATAAATAACATGTAGTAATAATGTTTGTAGCTACAATCTTTTTGCAATATGTATAGATTATTTTTCTCTAAATATTGTTTTGAAATCGATTTTATAGAAAAAACATCGTATCGTAATATCAAAAATATAAATGATAAAAGTAATGTTTCTAAATAGCTTAGAAATAAAGTACTATAATAAGAATACATCTAGAATCATTAATCATATCTAAAATCTAAATCTTATAAGTTTTTTCACTTTCGATTATGCTGCAGTAGATTTTATGGTCAATTACAAAGTCTGTGTTCATAATAAGCGATGAATTTTAATACTTATTCCTTTAACATAAAAGATTAGAAAGAAGGAAAGAAACGTTTACAATAACTTTAATTATGACCTAACGTACATAAGAATTTTAAAAGATATTTTTTACACCTTTACTTTAATAGCTACTGATTGCTGAAGTTATTTCTCGGAAATTATAACGCTCTTATTTTAACACCAAATCATTTGCCGCCTAAAAATATTATACAACTAAAACCCTACACGGGTATCCGAACGTAACAGGCGTGACTATGCGTAATTTACAAAAGTACTAGATATGTTTGAATTATTCAATGGCGCTTGAATCAATTTTCAACCTTAATTGCTAAAGCATATGGTCCAAATGAGCATTGTTCAAGTAACTAGTGTGTACGAATATTCTTGATGTCCACATTAATAGACGTCCATCGCTTTAGAGAAACTCTATTGATACGACGTAAGAGGAATGTGATTCTTTCTCGGAAAGTATGGGAAACTATGTGAGGTCCCCACAACTAAGTCAATAATGTTCACAACTTTTAAATTAGGTATAGAATAAAAATAAAATAAACTCAACGTTATCTCTATGAAACGGCTGTGGTCTATGATTTTCGTTTATTATCGTGACCGAGAACGACAAGTTACATATGGTAATTTTTATCTGTGGAGCTAGCATAGGCTAATAAAGTTTATATTGTTAGTCAAATCGGATGTAAGCAATAAGATTTCGTTTTATTACCTCACAATGATATAATTTGATGTTGTCGGTAAAAGTTTTAGATTTTCTATTGGCATAAAATACAAATATTTAACACAATAATAAAATAAATTTATACCCACAACGTGGTTACTTTAAATTACTGGTATATGAATGAAAATTTATTCACTTTCGTTAAATTTTACTAAATCTTAATCTTTCAATTTATCGGACCCATAAATTCAATTTTAGGCAACATGCGAACACCTTTGTTTTACAAATAATACATGAAGAAAAATAAAATAGCCGATTTTATTTAATTATTAAGCAATAACTGAATAGGATTTGAAATTATGATTATTATTTTTGGACTGCAATTAAAAAATTACAGTTGCATGTTTCGTAAAGTTGGTTGAAAAATGGAATGTCGACAACTAATGAAGCACTTTAAGGAGCACTAATAAATCGGATAGAAAATGCAACAAAAGACGGTATTTCACGTCTTCTGTTATACTGTTAATAATTTATAGTCCATATATAACTGCACTCATTTATAATTGTTGCTAGGCCTATCGGCATTTTGTTTTTCAATGATAAAGAAGTTGTGAGGTCTACGAATCAAAAGAAAATCAAATTTAAATGACAGATTATCTATGACACCTTTATAATTATCTATTCGTATAACACTTCTCTTAGATTGTCACGGAAAGAATACCATACAATGTTTACAATTAATTTTATCACACCCCCAATAAATTCCATTCAGTTATTCCAAACACTATCCTGGATAAAAAATGCAGATGAACAAACAAAATTTTCCAACTAGTTAATTAAGCTTTAATGTCAATACATCAAACTTAATCTAGATATTATCAGTTCCCATTGAAATTTTATTTATTAGTGTAAATTAGAATGTTATTGCGGAATTTTGACACGTAATTATTATGCTATGGGATAGATATTACAAGTTCATTTTGATTTTTTGAAAGGCATTGAAACAGATTTTAAAAAGTGTAAGTACCAAAGTTTCATGAAAATTAAAAAATACAAAAATCACGAAAACGTATAGCTGAAATGTTTATTAACTTACTTTAATTTTCTTCTTAAATCGAATCATGATATATAAAAATGAATCATTCAGGAGGAGCACAACAAAGCTTTCAACTGACAAAAAATAATTTTGTCAAATTTTGTATTTTCAATTTTGTATTTCTTATTCCGCTGGATTCAAACGTGATGTTAGTATTGTAAAAATATTAATTCCAGCATATTTTTTTAATAACGCGTTTCTAATATCCCGACGCGTCGTAACGTATATTAAACTAATGTTTTGTAAAAATTAATGTTGACACTAATGTCGCCTCAATCCATTGTCGAGTTTCGCATGTACTGTCTTCTTTCTATTCTTATAATCTGTAAAGAAACTTATACGGCCTCGGGCTGCAAGACTTCAGGGTCTATTAGGGTCGTAGTTGCCAAATATTAGCCATCTCTGTTACTCGTGCGGTATTGTGGGCCAGTGTGAGCGGGTTGTGTAAGTATGTGGTGTTCCCGTAACGGTACAGAGTTCGTGACGGCGAACCGCGGGGCGAGTCACGATTTTGAAAAAGTGTCGGACGGCCGGGAACCGCTTCCCTGCGTTCCGTGATCGAGATTCGCTGCAAGGGATGAGTTGTTAGCGGTTTATTGGTTAAATAGATGATACTAGCGCCATCTGGAAGTTACGACCGATCAATGTTGGCGTCATGCGAACCCACTAGACATTGAACATCAGAGGCACCAACACAAGGTCCTGAAATCTTCCCATATGCTCTAATTGACTCCTATGGGAATTTAAGTGGATAGTAATCCAATAAATCCTGGAAACTTTTGAAATTTATACTTCTATCCAAATATGAGTAATGTGGAAAATTCAGTTCACTGAAAATATTTTTTATAAGTAACAGCTATAAAACTAATCTGATTTTAGTCTTAAATTACAACCTCGAACGCGACAAGATAAATCAAAATCAATCGAACACTTGAAAGGTCATATCGCCGTCATCTTATATTTTGCGCGGATGAAGTGCATAATGCAACTGTGGCACAGTACAGCACATGACTGCGGTCCTTTATTTTATATCTGCCTAAATACAAAATGCATATGAATTATAATAGGCGTTTTGAGGAATCGACACTAGTGTTGTTTATGGATGATACGAGGTGTTTTGAGGAATGGACATTCTAGTGTTTTTTATGAATTTTAAGAGGTGTTTTGAGGAACGGACACTAGTATTCCCTATAATTTATATGCAAACTTTTACAAAAAAAATACAGAAAACTGTTCTATAAAGTTAAAACTTTCTTTTTAATTTTCACGAATCGTACGGCAGATGCTCCGTTCTACGAGTATAGCTCCGTGACCGTTGTCTATGACAAGTCATTTCGTTACAAAAACTTCAGATAAAATTCGTGTATTGTGAACCCAAAAATATATTCTTCGCGTGTTCACTAATCAATGAGCATTGTGGGTTGATTACTTGCAAATATCATAATGGTGATCTGTTAAAGCGATTTTTTTTGCAATAATGAATACCTTAAGTGCAATTATAAGGTAGGGTTTCCGTCAAACAACGGCGACATAGCGTGGAGGTAATACTGCAGACATGAATAAACGCATTATCCATTGTCGACCTCTGATGTCCTCCACGGCAAAAAGCGGTTAAGGCAGTGACTCTCTACGAAGAACATTACGGAGAAATTTGAACTAGGTACTTATTCTTTTGAGAACAATATATTAACAGTAATTAAAATATCCCCTCCAAACACGCATTTTAAATTCCTCCCTGTTAATCTCTTTGTTTATTTATCTACGTTCCAAAACTAACGTAAAGAATGAAAAATATTCAAGAATATAATATGTAACATATTCGTTTGATAAAGTACCTACGGACCTCTAACCACGCGAGTGAGATTCGGACTTAAGTTTTTTTTCATAACGCGCGCGTATCAACCCTCGTCAAACAATCTACTTGTTCTGCTCACAATATATGAAGATGATATGACTATTACTTTTTGCAATCACAGTTGAACGAAGCAAACAAAATGTCGGGTACACGCTTATGTACATTACGGACAAATTGAATTTTCTTGGCAAATCATCTCTGGGCCGTTTCTCGGTCGATTCGTTTGGACATGTTTGATTTATTACTTCTCGGTATTTTTGCATTGTAACTCTATTCATCTGAATTGTTATATTGTTGAATTCTAAATTCGAATAATTTAAAATTTCATTAGAGAAGGAGCACATGTTTCATATCCTATTTTTGTTGGGGGAATATCATCAATAGATACCCAGTTTATCTGGGAGACTGGGGTTTTATGTTATGTGGGATCGTAACTAACTAAAAAAGAAAAGATTCTCAATAGACTGATGCCGCGACGGGTGTTGTCGGTTTGTTCAGTTAAGTCGTCTGAGCTAAGCAACTTCGATCGGTACTTGGGATCGATGAACGCTAGTAGTAAAAAAATCTAGAGAGCTTCGGATGGTACATAAAACCGTCAACCTAAGACATTGAGCCATATCTCAGCAGTTGGGTTGCCCACTAACCCGTCCACAATTCTGCATTGAAAATGTTGTTTGTGTTTATCAGGCGTTTTATAATTTTTTCCTCGTCAATCATTCTATTTACCTATTAGTTAAAATCACATGAAAATCATGCCGCAGTTTTTGAGATCACACCAAAGACTTTTTCCTATTACATAGTGATATAATTGCTAAACTGTATAATATAATTAAAACCAAAAAAAATATCTTTACACGCACCACAGTGATAGAGCACCGCATTTTTAGAGACATAGAGTACTTTATTATTCCAAGGAGTAAGAGGCATCCCTGATAAGAAATGTAGATATTTTACTTACGCGTTTCTCCGATTGGACCATAAAGTTATCTCTTGCCACCAAATAAAGCAATATACAATATTGACGTCGAAGACAACACATGAGGTGTCAAAATTACGCACAGATGCGACCGGGGTCACATGTTGCTCTGTTGTGTTCATAAAAAAAGAAACAAATAACGCGAAAATTGAAATTCCGACGATTGGAAACGCCACCCTCGTCACCGCAACGCGTGTCAAATGAGCAAACATCAAACCAACACATGTCTATTGGAAAATGTGTTTTATTGTCTCTGAACAACAATTTCAATTCCAACGGCATTCGGTAGAAAGGAATTAGAGTTGTGCAATTTGAAAAAGTCGTAAGTACATCGTGGAATAATAAAATTTGAACTGTAATTGACGGAATTAGAGTAGTTTTTGGAATGAAACGTTTTGTATAACCCTAAGCGGTTGATGCGGTAATATTAATCAGTGTGATAAGTGTTGGGTGTAGGGT
The DNA here is from genome assembly GCA_003671415.1 of Megathymus violae. NCBI lineage: Eukaryota > Metazoa > Arthropoda > Insecta > Lepidoptera > Hesperiidae > Megathymus > Megathymus violae. The sequence continues at coordinate 2,142,436 of PDGT01000052.1, forward strand.
TAGCGATAGTCTTGTTCGGGATTACGTTTGTCCGTTTGTCTGTTTATCTGATGACGCCACGGGAGGGTACACGTGCTCGATCCCCATCGGGCGACAGACTGGGTAGATAATTTGCATTTCGGACTACAACTTTTAAGTTTTAAAACGTTATGTCAGTTCCGTCGTTCCAGATAATGATATTCGATTTGTGTCGAACTACGTGATCTTCCATGTTATCGATTTTGAGAAGTATAAGATTAGTTAATTTTGCGTAAGAAATTGTTAAAAATAATTGTTAAAATCGTTGTTGTTTATCTGAGGTTGAGTCCAATGTCCTCTGCATTTCTGTATCATCCTTAACTTCGACTTTGAACGATTCTGAGCCTTTCGAATCCAGCGGTTACCCGCTGTCTTTTTCAGGTCCACCTGGTTTGAGGGGATCCTGTACTCTTTTGCTCGTACCTATCAAAAATCTGCTAGTTGTAGTCTAAACCGAGATTTTTAGAACTTTAATAGTTTGCATTTATTTATTTAAGTTTTGCTATTTAGCTAGTGCCCATTACTAAATATCGGTAAAAATTTAATTTAACTTTCAAATCAACCACTCTATAAATAAGACAAATTATAAAATTTAAAATTTTATTATAAACTAGAGATCGCCTAGTGGTCCAAATTCAATCATAATTCAATAAATTCTTATGTTTAAAAGATATTGAAATTTTTGCCACTATAATTATTGCATAAAATTTTTTTTTTGTCCTATTATGTCAACACGATATGAATGTAATCTATATCTTGGCTAAACCATATTAAAAATAAAAACGCGTTTTTTGATATTCCTTAGGTTTTATTTTTACTACAGTGGCAAGTTTTCGCCAAGGCTACCTTAACAGATGAATATCGCAGTAAATTAGCATATTTTTTATGTTATATAAAATTCAAATAAAATTATTATTATTATATAAAAAAAGTTACAGACAATTTCTGCTTACACGACCACTTCACCACCATATTTGATATTGACAGATTTATATCACCCGCATTTTGTATTTCAATTTGTTTTCTATAAATAATCTGAATAAACGCTCTCTTGAAGTGAAGTGAAGCGGTGGAGTTACATCAATTACAAATCATTCAAAATGCAATTTTTTTAACGTAAGTAATGAATGTTTTAATTATTTTTTTAAAATACATTTGGAAAATATTTTTTATTTATAAAGTTCGTAAATAGCTACCAGATGAAATGAAGAAAGCAGTTGACATACCGAGGAGAAAATGGAGATGCTAAGTATTCTCTTCACCTATTAATATTTTATCTAAAGTAGCACTAGCACAGAGTAGTGAATCCTATGACAGGATTAAATTTAAATATAGAACACTAAACACGCCACCCACTGACAGGTCGCAGGTTGCCAGTACTAATTATAAATAGATAGGTAGTTATTTGTGTATTTAAGACCCGTAAGTTCACCGCTATCCCCCTAGGTCGTGATTCGTGATCTACCGTTACTGAACGTTGACCACAATATTGATACCTATGTCGTAGACTATAAGGATTGTATTAAAATGACTTGCTTATTGTTATATTCACTCGTAAACAGTTGGCGGGTTCATGTCTATAAAATAAGCTGTTCATGTATCTGCTCACGATATCGAGTGCAGTAATCTTTCCTTTTTCACGAATAACAGGATAACATAAGGATAAAATTGCGACCATAGACCTATAAAATACATCTTGAATGTGACGATCATTTAAGAGAATACAAAGAAGTCGGTATAGGTAGTTTAGTAGGTACCTACACTAGATTTTGTCAGCTAGTTCGTGTAATGAAATTTAATAATCTACTCCTTTGAAAAATCTTATTTAAGATCTCCCTAATTAAATGCATTCATGTGCATATCAGAGTTTTGAACAGAAGAAATCCCATCAATAGGTTTATAAAGTTTTGCATGTTTCCACAAACGAGATTAATGACAATGACGCCTGGAAATAATAGTGTCGAAGGCAGATCCGCGCAAGTTTAAACTTAATTTGTAATTGTCATGTGTTGTTTTAAAAGATGTGCTGAGGAGTTTATTTCGCCGTTTCTTCTCTTTCTTCTTCTTCTCCTCAATATTAAGCACTTTTCTGACACTTTCCATATACTACATATGAAAAAAATTACGTGCATACGAGTATTTACAGAATACCTATATGATTAAATGATTTTGATTCTGAACTTGAACATTGAAAAAACAAAACTAAAAAAAATGGATTTGAAAGGTAAAGTAGAAATGAATTTATATTTTAGTTACAGATGTCCATACAATAAAAAAACAAACCTTACACAGACAGGACAGATCATGCATTAAAGGATGAATTATAATTTTTAGCCAATTTATTAGAAAATCCAAATATTAATTAATATATATTAACGTAAATGTCTACAAGAGTGACCGAACTATCTTGAAAATCATACAAACACGTAATTAAGTTAATGCGATGCCACACGCTGATTTGAACAAACAGTCAAAAGACTTATAGCGGCAGTCGTAGTATTTGCACGCAGCTGTGTGGGAGGAGTCGGCACTTATTCGTTGACGTGTAAGTTAAAAACAAATGTTATAGCCAATAAAATTTTTACAGAATAAATTACTGTCCAAATGTTATTTATGCGTCTAATGCTCGTTCGTTTGAATTGCCTTTATTAACATGAAAATAAAGGAAACAGGTAAATACATCCAATTATTATTTAAGTATTTACCCACGAATCTACAAATTTCGATTATTTTATGTCTGTTTATCAATTATGTTAAATTGTTTTTTTACCAAATACAAATCGATATAATACAAGTATGTTAATACTGCTTTACGAGGTCAATCTTTAAACGAATGGACAGATTGATAGGCAATAAGGAAAAATCACACTTGATACGTTTTTATACTTACTGAATTACAACCATACTTTATTTAACTATAACTTACGCTAAATCCGAAATAATTGTTGCTTTTGGATTATTCATTAATAATATTAAGACTCCTTAGTCGAACAGATGAAATTAAAAAGTTTTTTTTGTCTTCAATATTGATTTTTTCTTACATTTTAATTGTTTTTCTGCCAATTACTAATTCTTCATCTAAACAATTCATCCCGATGGGGTGGCGAGGGTTAAAGAGTAGGAGGCAAATCGCGCCGCCTATAAACAACATCTGCGACCACGTCATTGTCCTCCACGGATCACCCCAGCACCCCACCGATGGGACATTTCATTTGGATATGCGGTTTTATTTGATTTTCCATTTCGGTTCGATGGTCCTGTCTAAAAACTTTTGTAAGCAATTAAAAAATTGAGTATATTTGGCATTCCTTTCAAACCCATTGTCAACTTAACAAATTCAATAAATTAATGTATAAATTTGATTTCCCATTAATTACATCATGCAGTCTCGTTTAGAGTCAATTATAAAAATATGTCGCATCTTTCGTTAAAACTGATGTTCCAATTTTGACCATCATCATTACAACCATAAAACTAGGTAGTATAATATGTCTATGATTACACCAGTCTATTTCCTATTTTTTTAATCGTTAACACTAATGTTCGTAAAGTTACCAAACAAAAGAAAAAAACCGTTTCAAAAACAGAGAAAAAAAATACTTAAATGCACTGTTTTGTTTTTGTCCATATATTTAAAATACTTGTTTATAAGTAAAAAAAATAATAATAGAAACAGCCATTTGAGCTGGCATCGTCTAGTTTCTTTTACGAAATGTCCTCATGTCTTGTACCTACCCTCAGATGGCTCGTGAGGGCATTTAACGGCTGTTGACATAACTAAAATTAAACAAAACATATCACTAAGTTCCTTTAATCACGTAAAGTATAGATAAGATCGTAAAGTATACAGATAACATGGCAAAGATATTTCAGTTAGGATTTTTTCACGCAATTAAGAATTTAGGGCACCACCAGACAGTGTTTTTATTTATTTATGTTTTTAATGAATATACAAATTTAAAATTATGATGATAATAATGTACACAATTATAATAACACTTTATCAAGTGACTTAGTGAAATAATAATTTTAAACCGATTGAATTCCAAAATACATATGGGTGTACTGGATTTGGAAAGTAAATATGTTTTGAAAGCGTGGCTGAAATAACTTCCAGAACCTGTGATGAATCGTATGTCTATGAAGCTTAAACTAATTGAACCGTATCTTATGTCCGAAATATTGAATATTTTCATTAAATAAAATAGAGTAGGTACTGAATGATCGTATTAATTTTGAGTAACATCTCGCAAATCGCACAAACAATGGCCAATAAAATATTCAATATAATATCGTGTCACGCTCGCTGTACCGAAGCGCATTGTTTTAAATTTATTCACTGTACGTATAAAAATATATTATTTTATTATACAAAGTTCGATGAGGTGTGAGAACGAATGCAAACTCACAAAACTGATAGTTGTTCCAAACTAAATCCTTACGCCATAATAATATGTATTAATTCGCTTTGTTTCTCAATATTAAATATTAAACGCTACTTACGCAGTAACATTGCTGTAAATCACGTTACATTCCGTGTTGATTTTTAAAGTTTCGATGTAAATTTTTCCCTTTTCAAAACACCTGTGTGTCAATTACAGTCCATTTTCTCCGAATGTACTGAATGCTGAACAGAATACATTGAAATTTAATGAAAATTGACTTCAACGATTCTCATTAAAATCAAAATGCGGCGTAAAATACAGTTATATTTTGTAAAAGCTTAAAAAAATAAAGTTTCGTTGATAGATTAACAAAAAAAAAACACCTCAACTAAAACGGAACATATTTCTAAGTATACATATCTAACTCCTACACCCATCGAAATATTGATCTGTTTAAAGCTACTTGCCCCGGGACAGTATTAGAAGATGAGTCGGGAGCCAGACGAACTCTAGACGAACCATACAAAAGTTAAATCACTATTTAATCAAAAACGTTCCTACAGAAATTCCAACTAACTAATCTCTTTTCATTCTACTGGACCTAAACAGTATTGCATTGTAACCACTTTGAAACCCACACCTTTGATAGCCAGGAATAGGCTGCAAGACGACAATGAAGCTTTCGTCACAGAGCTTTCAAATCCAAACTTGAGGCCTATTCATCAGTCCGTATCTCCTCCAAACTTTGACTGCGAGTACTCATGGGTTGCGATTCACGGGAACTTATAGTTCCCGACGTGTGTCACTCGTTCAGTAGGTAGGGGTAACAGTAATTCAAATTCAAACTGATTTAATAATTTATATATTTTGTAAATATACACATGCACATCATTTTATTCTTCTACTACCCTTTCGAAAAGGTGCTTTAACTTTGGGAAAAGAAACGTCGAAAGCGACTCTTCAGCAGGTCTTTTAAATCAATATCAATTTATTATCTGGTTATAAATAAGACTATGTAAAGCATTGTTTTTAATTTTTTTACAATAGCAGTATCGATATATTCTCATTGGGAGTTCGTTGCCGCTTCTTCTTTCGAGACTGCTCATAGTAGGGATTCGATAAGGTGATTGCGTGATTTGCCTTTCGAAAAGTTTTTGTTAAAACAAACTTCAAATTAAATTTTTAGCTTCAAAATAAATTAAACCTACTATGTCATAAAATTCTTATCGTATTCGTATAAATAAAAGAAAAGAATAAATGCACCATACATATCACAATAAAGGTAAATAAAATGAAGTTGCTAGTGTGTCGTCGTCCTTAGATATGTCCAGAGGTGTGGAGGTCAGTTTACAGTGGCAGCCGGATCGCTGCCTCCGCACTATTGTGTTTACACGGGTCGGTGTGTACGTTTAGCTGACCCTTTGATTTCGGAACACCTCAAACTATTATTTTATGGTAATGAATATGCTATGAATAGCGAATTGGTTGTAAACGATGGCTTGTGCAGATTTGTGCTTAATGGCAGCTTAGTTTGTTCGATGTTGGAGGTTTGTTTGTGAAGTAAATTTGTTGTATTAAATAAAATACAGATTTTTACAGATTTATTAACGAACTGTTTTAATTAGACGCATGGTCTTTTTACGACGGATTTTTATTGGATTTTGTATCTGAAATATCATAAACCAAAGGAAATGAGAGTCCCAATAGATAAATAAATATAATAATATAAATCCCAATAGTCCCAATAAACCCAATAGTATAGACACAATCACAAACAATTCATAGCTAGTAATATTTTTTATCTATATATTTTTATATAGCAAAAATGCTTAATGACACCTATTTACTATATCTTATATCTCTATCCTTTTCACTTTAGCCTCATCAAGAGCTATCAGTATCAGGAATTGTATGAACACAACGGTGCAACATATTGATGGCATGCAATAGCCCTAACAGCACTTTAAACTTATATAAAATTCCACAAATATACAAGTATGTATAATAACAGAGCACAAACTATACGTAAGTATAATATAATATTGTACAAATATATAAATTTGTGTAATAGTCCACAAAAGCTAAAGCGTGACAATGGGCAACAACAAGAAGCGGTACAAATCAACCAGATATTCAATCTCGACTTACATTAGAATATCGTCGATACCGCGATACCGGGCTTAGCGACATTACACCCTTGTCTTATGGCGCACCCCAAGATACATTAACTGTACTGGATGTGACAAATAATATTAATTAAAAATTAACTTATCGTGCCTTCAAAAGATCTACTCTATCTTGTGCTGGTGAACACTGTTGATTAAAGCCAACATCCCGTTGGCTAATAATCATAAAGCCAAGTGTATCGGAGGGCACAGTGAACAATCGATTTTTAGTATCAGTGTTACATTACAATCATTTATTGAATATAAATCTAAATTTTTAAGACTTAGGGTGCTTTAAAAAATTGTGTACCTCAGCTTGGTTACTACTTAAAGAAAATATTATTATTATTATTTTAAAATATTATTATTGGGAAATTATTCCCTACCGATTAAATTAAATTAAGAACAGGATATATTTATTTTTTCTTATTGCCTTCATAATTCTTATATATTCTTATATTAGCTCTTGTTTTAATTAATAATAAATAACGATTGCTAACAATCCCTATCACCGTAATATAGTCTATATGGGTATTAAAACGTATTAACTTGATAAAAGCCTGTTTATTCCTGCAACTTTTTATAACTCTATTGTCTTTCCAAACCACTTTTAAGTCTCAATGCTCCATCCAGCGCTACTAATTCTCTCTTAACGATCTGTAAAGGGATACGAAAGGGATCGGTAAGGGCTCGGGGTACAAATTAAGGGATCCTAATGGTTATCGGGACCTCGGCTTAAACTGGCCTTACGAGCAACGGGATGAATTTTAATGCTTCACACTCGTGTTATCATGAATATGTGTTCCGTGAGTAATTGTACTACGGTTAGTGGTTGCAAATGAGTTTAGTTACAGCGCTGATTTTATCTTAAATGTGGTCGAATGGCTCTCAGAACATTGTCGTCCTGTTCCATATATGGTCACTTTCGAGTAAATATATTTGATAATAATTAATCTTGCTTATAGTCAAATGAATAGAAAACATTTATGTACATTGTCAGAAATCTATTCCATTTTGGATAATATACATAAATATTTTCTTAACATTATATATGATTCGTGTATCGAATTTACGAATCCTAGATAACGTATTGATAATTTTCATTTCAATTTCTTTTTATTTAAATTTAATAATATATACAAAAAAAGATGATTAAATGTTAATTTGATTAATAATTCATTAAAGCGTGTTGTATATTAAAAATAAGTAATTTTTCTGTTACTAAATCGACTTATATTTCCATTGAAAACTAAGTTGATTAGTTAATTGAATAATTTACATGTGCTGCAACAGTCGATATAACCACTTTGCTTTATACCTCCTAAAGGTTTAGATATGAATTCTCATTGAAATACAATTCAATTTAATCTGCAACTTAACAACGGGAAATTTCAAAATCAAATTACGTATGTAGACATTTATTTCGGCACGTTGCAAACTTCGTACATACAATCAGTAGCTTCCAGCAACCGCCGCGTATTATTTTACCAAACCGTCTCACAATGTACTAAATCATAATAAATTAGCTGTTTCCTAAGCAATTTCTATTCTGCGAGGTGACATTCATCTTGGGAAGTCTTACTTGCATGCGGTAATTATTCAAATTGCTTTCTTATCAACCTCGAGCAGTTTTCTACGCTCCCTACAAAATAACGGTGGCGTTTCAAACACAGTGTTTATTTTCTAGTGGATAAGGTTTGAAATCCTCTAGATATTATTTGGTAATTAATCGGTAAGATATTCCTTTCGGTTTAATACTCATTGATAATTAAGTAGATTTGTTAAAAAAATTATTGTCAAAAATTTTATATTTCAAGTATCACATTTCATGGATAGAATGAACATTTAGTTTTTTTTTTTATTTCACGACGAAACCATAAATGAAATTATGCTTCTATTAAATAAACTATGACGAATCATATTTACTTCATTTTAATCGCTATATTTCATAGATGTTTCTGAAAGAATTTCTTTGTGCTTAATGTATCTAATTATAATTAATGTATGTAATTATTAAAAAGGCAAGTATCTAATTAAGCTAAAAAATACAGATAATAAGTATCTAATTCAGCTAACAGATACAAAATATTGCTACCAAAAAGTGGTAATTTATATTATCTTTACTTTGATAATCATGAAAAAGATAAGATTTTTTTAAATAATGTGGGTTTATTGAAACAAGACGTGACAATAATGTATATAAGCCGTATTCAAACATTGCCACTAATCAAAACTAAATTTGTAATATTATACTCCCTACAAATCACTGAGCGAACGCCCTCAAGCTGCAAGGTACACGTCACACTCTCGACAAGAAACCTGTATAGCATCCGAGATTTTAGTTTCTTAACCTTCTTAATAGGTACTTATATTAAAAAATGCTAGACGAGATCATGCTGAAGGAGTCGAGGAGGCCTCTTACTTTTTCGTTTTGGAAAATACGAAGACTTGTGACCAAAACAAGGCACTGTATTCTCAGAGTCACAAAGACGTTGTAAGTAATTGCCATTGCTTTGCCCTTATTCATCTCCGAGCAGCTCGGCATCAAATAAATGATAATATTAGCAATTCCAAAATAATGACAGAAATCAAAATACATACCTAAATTTTATTATAATATACTTCATCGTGATAATTTGTAATTATTAATCGCAGCAAATATATTAATAAAACTTCAATAAAATTTATTTTAAAAAAGAATGCTCGCGATCATACTTTAGCAGCAGCATGTTTATTTTTAAACGGTAGTGTAGTGACCCCAAGTGGCCAGGAGCGAGATATCGATCTAATCCATCGATGCACGTTTATCCAGCGCGTCGTGTATCGATACCGCTTATCGATATGCCATTTGTCACGATTCAATGTTGCCAGTTGATGTAATAAATTAGTGTACAAACAATGTTTCCAATGATTTTTTTGTCTGTGACAATGATGTATCTACCTGTCTGGGGAGTATTATGTTTCTGATACGATGATTTTTAAAATCGACTCTGTAAGTTGCATTTACACGATGAATTGATAATTTTATTACGTGATCATCGCGCCAACAACTCACGTAGCGGGATAGCAGAAGAAGATTGTTAACTTATTTTTTTTTTATATTTCTCTCTCTACAATCTTCAGTCTCAATTTCATATCATTTTATTAACACAAAACGTAGCAGTTGGCGTAAAAATGTGGCAAATTCAAAACTAAACGGAAATGTTTAGGCATTATTGATTTTATTAATTTATTGTGCTTATAATATAGAGACCAGTATTCTGATAAATTATATTCTTATGAGATATATTTTAATCGGAGCTACGAGGTATTTAATTAAGCTTAACAAGATGTCTCCGTGTGTTATTATTTGCAGTATTTGTAATATATATCGGGAGCATTTGACTATGAACTATCCTCCAATTCTTTGGGATTGTTGTAATAGATTCAAGTTTTCGTTATAAATAAAAAATAAATAAAAAAAAGTTCCATAGGCACTCCTAAATTATTTTTTCTGACATTATCAAGGCGGTCACGACACAGACATCGCCTGAGGACTCACCGACGGACTGTAGGATCGTAGAGGAAGTAGAATATTATATTTTTTTTTAAGTCACTTCTCAATTTCATTATTATCTACGATTAATAACGTAAGCTAAGTTGTGAATATTCACAAGTAAGCTTAAATATAGTCCTGTTGTCCTCCCTAGTACTTTTTACACGGAATTAATTCAAACTTAGCTATGTAACTGATAAATTTAGGATTCTTTTCGAAATGTATAGCCAAAATTCAACGAGCTTTGTTTAAAAAATAGCTTAAATTACACGGATTGCTGTAGTTAGCGTAAACACCAAACTGCGCGTGTACAGAATTGCGATGAGGTAAAATAACATTGTGTGTGTTTTCAAATTACACGAATTAAGAAAAAAATGATTACTAGTAAGAGAAAATAATTACTTAATTGCAATACAATGGGTAGGTGAAGGCGAAATCGTTGGAAGTAATATTTTTATTATAATTTTCAAAGTTATTACTTTTTAATACGTTATAAAAAGCATTTGATATTTACAAAAGAAAACCTAGAAATAACCAACCTTGTATCTTAACAGAATTTCCATATTAAATTCTTTTCTATTTCATGTTAACACTTCTGCGTCTTATCTTAAAAATACATATATAGCTAATAATTATACCAGATTATTTGAACGTTTCAACAGTTACCACATGATATCAAACAGCTAGAAATTCCAAGAAATCAGGTCTAACTTCGATAAACACATTGATTTTCATAACAATAAAAAAAATATATTTTTTGTGTACAAATCATCAAAACTATTATTAGTGGCATTGATTACTTACATTTATTAGTTTATTATATATTATTTATTAGTTATCCGGTGGTCTAAATTAGACCACAATCATCAAATAACTACCAACAAAAGAGAAATAAAGAAAATCTTTTAACATAGTGATGAAACAAGGGGCATTAGGTTTTTTCCTCACATATTTAAATATAGGAAAGATTATAGATACACAGAATTGATAATTAAAAAAAAAATCACTTTTTTAAAGAAATTCGTTGGATAAACAGAAGAGAAATAGGTGTAGAAAGCTTCCTCTATTATTATATAGGTAATTATTTTTTCACTGTGTTATATTTTTATATGTATATCTATGTCAGTTATAATTCTGGTAGTAGAATGTTAATTATATGTATACAACACTAACAGAAACAATAAACAATGTTGATTTAAACAGACAGCGCGGGCCATTGTTCGTTCAATGTATTATATGCTATATTACTATGTTGAGAGTCTGAGAACTGACTGCGGGTATTGTTACCTGTGAAATAAGTAATACAGATTGAACTCCATCAAACACGGACGCGTTAAGTGATCCCTTTTCATTAAATCCAATATAAAATCAATTTAATTTATAAATAAATTAATTGTTAACTGAATCATTATAAATTTAAACAAAAATCATAATTCTTACAATTACGTTGATCGAGTTTGATTTGTGATTAATATGTATATTTTGTTAATTAATATTTCAACGTAATTGAATTATGTAATTAATTCCTGTTATCAGAATTACAGTGCAGATTTAGAATTTTGCGCGTCGTTTGATGCTTCATCATCTTTCTGTAGGTAATAAATAAGTATAGGATCAATATTCAATTACTTTTTGAATCTTAATATCACAACGCAAGCGCACAAAAATAACAAGTTATCTTTGCAAAGTCTTACGTGCAATCATACTCGTACTTGTAACTGTAACTTGCACCTTCGACTTAATAAAATTCTCCTTTCATCAATAAAGTTACACCACATTAATAAATAAGCATCTAACTAAAACTTAGAGTTACATATACCCTATTAAATAAAAGTCTTAAGCTCTCTTTATTGCCGTTATTTAGCACAAGACAAACCATAAAAGTTAAACGTAAATTGTCGCGTTGACTCTGCGTAATAACGTTAAATGATTGTTATGTTCTATTAAATAATGTAATTATTTGGATTTTAATTTTAATACAATATTAATGCAACGACAGGGTATTCATTATAGATTCTAAAAAAATGGTAGAAATATATTTTTTAATGTATATTGTAAACATTTTGTAATAAATAGTATTTGTTAACATAGAACTTTAGAAAATTACCTATTTTACCTTTCTCTGTCATTAATACTGTAGAGAATAACAGTTTTTTGGAATATAATTGGATCTTTCCATACTCGAGCCCAAACTAACCTCAAATACCCACTCACACCTGTACACTTCTAATACTCTTCTAAAAATCAACCGTGAAATGTTTTAATGGTATTGATTACAGCTATGGTAAGCCAATTATAAAGCGACTAATCCTTCTTGACCGGCATCGCGTCTTTCTCGGTCCTGATGTTACGATTGCAGGGCAACGGTGACCACGCATAATCAAGAAGATGCTCTGCTTCCTTGTCACCTTGTTATAAAAGTACATGATAGAGCTGCCAGCCGTACTCCCAGCCACTGGCCATATGAAATAGGCTACCAATTCTAAAACTATCCAAAGATGTAAGTTAATATTTTTCTCAGCAATTAACTTCAACAATGTAGTTTTCTCCAAACACAGCATCGATCAAGCCGCCGTCAAGTATCGTTCGGTTCACGCCGACGTGCGCCATGCAACTAAATCACTGTCTCCTATATTCGTCCATGTTAGTTTCTCTGCCAGACTACTGAGAGATATTGCTTATGTTTGCTAATGTAATGTCTTCGAGCACCCCTTATTATTGAAGATATTCAACGTAGGTTATCTTGTTTTTACTTAGAGAGAGAGTTTGTTTCTTTATAACGTGTCAAATACGTTGAGGCAAAATACATAGGACTGTGTTGCGAGGTATGTTTCAAATGACATATAACTAAGTATCATTATCGATTATAGTTCATTTAAGCCATATTATTATAAAAATTTCTCATTATATTCTCACGTTTTGTCTTTTATTATACATTATTCATAGCAATGTATTTAATATGTGAAAGTAGTAAATATCAATATTTCTTCGAGAAAATAATATAGTGACCAAATAAACCCAGAATAGACCACTACTAGGATCAAATCTCCACACAATATGAGGAGTGAATACCTAAAGGCTATAGCCACTGGCCATGTACTGATCGCAGACCTTCCAAACACAAAATTGTCCTCACAATGTTTTTCTTCACTGAAGAAGTTAATTTTTTTTTATTTAGAAGTGCTTATAGAATTCAAAACCGGGCTTATTAATATATAAATGTACTACTACTTGGAGTACCAAGTAGTCCAAACATACCAAACAAAGTAATCTTCGCCGTAATTCAAATTTTAAAAGGTGTATACTCAGGACTATTTCTATCAATAAATATACAATCAAACTATTATTCTTAAAACCTTTCAATACTACTGTCAAATTGTTATATGACCAACTACGTGCTATTGCGTGGAGTCGAGCCATTGTTCACAATAAAATAAATCAACAATTAAGCAATTACTCAGAGCTAGTCCATAATCAGTGTTAAAATATGATACGTTCCTTTTCGTTTTGTTTAATCAACGCACCTTCTTAATAACACACCAGTACCGAACAAAAGGCGTGACCTAACGTATCCGTCATAAATCCACATTAAAGAATTAGACACTACGCCCAGAACTCAATCTCAATTATAACACCGCCAATTATAAAAGCTATCATCGCAAACGCGCGTGTATACACCTGATCAACCAGCTCAACATACCGGGTTAATGTAGGTTCACACGTGAACCCAGAGGTGAGAGCGATTCACCAGCGGCAAGGCCGAGATACAGACCCATCGCAAAATCGAGTCTATTTCTAACGATATAGAGTTAAAATTCAAATGGTAGCATTTAAGAGTACAATTAAGAAAGTATCCGATAAGGTTCGAACTAGGACTCGGGAAACAGGACCTTATTGAAAGGGGTTAGAGGTTGTTCCGTTGTTATTGGTGAATGGTGGTGCGAACCGGTCGGGTTGGTCGCGAACTTTTACCTATAAATTTGTGTCGGCTAGCGGCTGCGTCTAGGAACCTATGTGTGAGGCATCGTAGTGATAAGGTGTTGGCAATCCTTTCAACTGTGACTTATTTGTATAGGCATATTACTGGAGTTTGGAGTTGAAAAATCTTATACATTCTAGTTTTTTAACTATACTAATAATAAATAAATACTAGTAGGTAGGACTGTTTATCGATATAGAGGTCAAAACACATTTTTCTGTCTATCTGTCTGTCTTTCTGTCGAACCGTGTATCACATTAAAACGACTGAACAGATTTGGATGATACTTTTACTAACTTGTATTATGGGTCGTAGCCTGGGTAGTTTTCATGCCGGGAAATTAATCTAAAGATAATATGGACATTCTATTGAGAAGTCATTAAGTAAAATTTTAAATGTTTGGATGCAGTTATTATTAGAAAATTAACATTTTTGTAATTCATAGAATCAACAATAAGCAATTTCTAAAATATGACGTAAGGTTTCTGAAACAAACCGAGCGGGTTGGGTTGGTTGCTTACAATATTTATTTGTAAAATTTACCATTCGTTAGTCGACATAGTGGATTATTGCCTTAACCCTTTGTATCGTAATACAAGACTAGCAGGTGGAATAGTTAGGAGCTGTGATGGTGAGGACCTTTGACATAATTGTTTGCACTGGCCGGGAATTGAATCTCGGACTATTGGTGGACATGTCATAAATCTACAGGATGGGCTATTATAAAATTGTTTTAATTTTATGATTAGCATAATATCATTAAAAATATAATACTTTTATAATAGGCATTAAAAAAATGTATTGCTTAGGCCTTCTCCTAAAGGTGGAGAGGTTATTGCGTAAATAACATGTCATATTGATTTAACTGCTTTAACTTGATAAGATAAGAACTTGATAAGATAATGGTTAAAATATAAGATATGGTGAAAACGCGCTATCAACGAACGCTAAGACGAAACATCTTATAAATTGAATTGAATGGCAATCCGTTGCAAATGTCAAAGTGCAAGAAAGGCCTCGGAAAAGTTTGCCGCAGCGGGCCTTGCAAGTCTGCTACATATTGCCTCGCAAAACTCCGCAACATATTTTACTTTTAACCAGGGTAACTACTATGAAGCTCCGTAACCGTAACCGAAGCTATCGGATATCCGAAATAAAAATATATCCGTTACCGTAAGAGAATCGGATAAAAAAGTTTCGAATAATATCGGATAGCGGCAGAGTCTAAAGAACCATGTTATGACAGGTTTGCGCTGTCTAAGCCGATACACTAGCCACGTCGCTTTCATCTTAAGACGTTTTTATTTTTTGATATTTAAAGTTTTTGTTCCATAATTATAATAACTGAAAAGAAATTCCAACTCTTACCTTGTACATACATTATATTTTTTTACAAGTCCTAAATCCTCTAATATCCATAACCGAAATTATCCGAAATAATCGGATAATCCGAAACAATTTGATATCCGTAACCGTATCCGAAACCGGTAAAATATTATTCATATATCCGTGTCCTTATCCGGATCCGAAATTTCATGTCCATGACATTCCTCCTTTTAAACCACTATCTAGTAAGACAGCCGTCGGGTTATTGAAACAACTAATAA
Source organism: Megathymus violae (assembly GCA_003671415.1). Classification (NCBI taxonomy): domain Eukaryota; kingdom Metazoa; phylum Arthropoda; class Insecta; order Lepidoptera; family Hesperiidae; genus Megathymus; species Megathymus violae. The sequence continues at coordinate 2,158,125 of PDGT01000052.1, forward strand.
ACATCACGCAATCTGTAACTTAGCAACTAAGTATAAAATTAATTAGTAACAGTCATTATTGTAATGAATGACGGCGCTCGTTACGTCAAAGACAAATAGAACGATTAATATTGCAGACAATCCGTCATCGATCAGAGGCATATTGTTAAATTTAGTGTTTTTTATCGAGTCGAATCTCAAGCGCAATCATTTAATAATATTGTGTTCCGATTTTTATATTGGCAACACTAAAAGTCGTCAATGGCAGCCAGACAAAAGGAAGAAATGAAAATCCGTAGACGAACAGAGGAGAAAAAGGTGGTGAATATTTTGCCTGTGGCTGTGTGTGGAGTTAGATAAGGCTTCATTATAAAACAACCTAACTTAGTTAATACTAGACAATCACCCAAATTGTTTTAATGTTTCCTTAGTTCCTGCATAATATGACTGAAAATAATTCATTGTAAGGCGTATATTTCTGAACATACATATATATGTATATGGTCATGCATATAACAGACCGCGCGACCAGTGCTTCGCGCACCATGCCCGAGATTTGAGTTCAATTGTGTTACAGTGCTATATTCTAAACGTCGAGAACGCCTACATTACATTTTTTTTTAAATCCATGCATACGACAAATATTTTTAGATTTATACATAGATAAACGAATAAAGAAAAACTGAGAGATAATACGTCCTAAGGAGGTCTTGAATTAGAATGGAATTTTTAATAAATTAGCTAATAAATCGTATTCTCTAACCATCATAATCAATATTAAATTTAGTACATTAATTGTTGTAAATATTTATTTGTACTTACCTTTGTTCACACTTTCGAACTAAAATTGTAAGTGTCAAATTGGAAGTGTAAAATTTCGAATTAATTTGTAAAATAAGTTATAACTTGGTGACAATTTACCTTACTGCCCTCTTTGAGTAAAATATATGCCTTTAGATATACCTATTCTTAATTTTTATTGATATTCTTAAGGAAGTTTTGTGTAAACAACCCAAAAACGAGCCCATGGACATTTGTAACACCAAAGCCATTACCAAATCGTTGTCGGCCAATAAAGAAGCCGAAGAAACTCTTTTTTCCGGTTCTCAATCAATGTGAACGCATGCCGTCGGTAGACAGTCAGACGGTAAGACACAGATACCGACGGTCGTGGCTGGTATTGAGCTCAACAACATGTGTGGAGAGCGTTTCATAGCCTCGTCCATTATTCGGCACGATACACCATGACTAGGTGAGATTGGTTTGGAGTCTACGATGATTTGAGCCCCTTCATTACAAACATTGGTTTAAGAAATGACATAATAATCATAAAGGCTCAAAGCTCGTAAGTACAATTATAAGTCTATATGTATACCTTTAACTAGACAAGCACTTAACAACAAACTCTTTGTAACCGTAAGGCCATTTATGGTGTGTGAAATTTTAGATACAGTTAGCTGGTTCTGCTGTCGTCCAATTAAGAGGAAATATTTGAGATGCCGCGAGGCCAACTTCGTACAAATTTCTAGTAGATTTCACTTTCCCGTACCATAAGAACGTGGTAAACGTAGGACTTAACAGAAACTTTGACTTATGAATAAATAGAATAATAGTAGGATTGAAAACTTTAATTATACTTCGTGTTCCCATTGTTCTTATCCAATTTATCAGTTTAGAAAACAACATTTTTAGTAATAACTGTGATTTGTTAATAATCGAATAATTCTACGATATTTAATTTAAATAAATTTAATCTTAATTTGTTTAAAACAACAAACATAATTAAATGGAATGTGAATATCGTGTTTAAATCCCCCTCTAAGTATTATTGTAAAATACAGACACGACGGACCAATTCTTTCCATATCGGCAACTGAGGTCTTGAAGCATAAACGCTAGTGCAATTCGTTTACTGATATAAAAAGTAATAAACAGATTTATTACCTGCGTAATTTGATGTGTGTGGCTCGACATTAATTTTCTTACACTCCTAACATTTAACTTCCATGTCTACTCTTAGAGAGAGGCCTCCCCTAATATGGACCATTCAGACCAGTTGTGATCTTTTGAATCCAGCGGGTAACTACTGTCTTCTTCAAGGTGTCGCTCCAATTGGTTGGGGACAGTCTTTACTTTTTCACAGTACTTTTAATATTAATTACCACACAATACCATTAGTAAAATATTTTAAATCATATAATTATACGTACTCCAAATCGTAATGGTTTATTGGTCTTATTTACCCCTCACATTATGGTGGAAGACTCTGAGCCGACCACTGAGAAAGTTGTGGGTGGTGAGAAATAAAAAATAACTTTGTTCTTTCATCCCCAAGAAAATAAATTACTTCTAAACACTCAAGTGAGTGATTTATACCTTTTTTATATTCCTTATGTATGTTGTGTGAAAACGCACTTCCAAGTAAAAGCTTATTTTTTATGCACCCCATAGTGTCGAAACGTGCCGAGCCGCACGTTTTATTTTAGCGAAGTGTTCTATATATTTATTGTTTAGGGGTCAGATAAAAACATATAAAATACACCATGTTGATGTAATGAAATCAATGAAACATGGTGGTGGGAGAAAATTATTTTAGGAAAAGAGAAAGAAAAAAAAATTAGATTCCACTACGTACTTTTAAAAAATGACAATCGATTGATATAATTTTACAATCGACTAATGGTATTCGATTTATTCATCGATTACATAAATTAACGTCACAAATATTAAACGATATCGTTCATCAGTTTAGAACTGAAACTCGAGAACAAAACATCTTAAGTAATAAAAATTAAATAGCGACTAATAAAATTTAATACCGTACAGTTAACTACATTCCAGTACTAGTGATCTTAATCTGTCGCCGGGCCTCATCAAAATAAATCATTACAAACATGTCAACACATAAACGTTGAAAAATTAATTCAAATACTGCTAAATTAATCAATTACCGACCGGAAATATTATATATTTCTTATAAATAATTAAAATTCTAATTAAAATACCATTAACACCTTATCAACCTTGGCCGCGTACGTCAAATGTAACCTGAGCTGTTTTTTGATAATGTTTTTTATTAAATTGGTTTTATTTAGATTGGTTAATTTTAAGTAGACACTGTGTGAAAGGTAATACTAATCAATGAATTCTGGGTCTTATAAAGTATCGCGGCATCAAATTTCATAGCTTGTTTATACCAATGTGAAAATTTACGGTCGTAAAGATACGTAAAGATTATAGAGATAGGTGGCACGGCCATTGATGTGTTTATTAATATTCCAATACACATCTGAATATTTGAAACTATGTTTTAAATTATACCACACGCAGGCGCTTAAAGTACCGTTATAATTCAGGTTGTGTTAATTTATTTGGTATTTCATGTCATTCTTCATATTTTAACGTTCATACATTTTAATAAAATTCCTATGAATACCTAGCAATGACAAGTTATATTACGGACATGTATTTTTGATTAATTTAAAATTCAACATGACTCGTCTAAGTCGAGAATATAATGAAGATATGCAAAAAAACTATTTTGTTAGTAAAATTTACCGTGGATTTGAACATCCCCAAAATGTAAAGATTTTGCTGTCCATAAGAATCAATTTTGCACATCTAAATAGAAAAAAATATTTTTACATAACTATGACCCAGTATTCTCATTAAGATCATCAACAATTCATATTCATTAAAACGAATTATACTTCTTAACACAGATGTCGCTACAATATTTTTTTTTAATGAAACTTCAACGTTTTAGTTAATAGCCCTGAAAATATTATAGTTTAATTATATTATAAAACTATTCGTTCGACTTTGCATTTATAAATAGTGCCGTGAAATATCGTCCTTATATTCATTGCACGAAGGTTTCTTAGGCATTGACTGGCGCATAATGCTCATAACATTGAATCTACTTTTGATCCTTCACATTACACAAAAATACGCCCCCAGCTTCCATTTTGTTCCACAACGCGTCAGTGATGCCTTTGGTATTGTGAGCCATGGGTGACAGGCGCTAGTTACCATCAGGTTGCATGTCTGCTGGTTTGTCGTCTATTTACATAACAAAAGTTATTTTAAGGTATAAGGAATTACATCCATCATTGAATCTGTGCCCAATTGCTCGATCGATAGATCATTCGATTGTATTGAATTCGATTGTATCGATTGAATCTCTCATTAGTATAATACCTAAAAAGTTCAGTTAATACGAGTACTATACTGTTAAGTACCACGCAAATAGATTCAGGCGTCCAGTAAACATGAATAAGGGAAACGCCGTAGGACGCCATTTGTCTACACGTAACAAATGCGCAGTTTAAGAGCTTTTCCTCTCGACCCTTACATCCCTGGCTCCGCGATTGAATGAAACATCGTTGGAAGGAATGGATGAATGTTTTTGCTACTAGTATATAAAATAGCACAAAATACACCTTAAAAATAAGTAGATTCTCCTCCACGGCCAATCCTGTGATCTTTCTTCTATGCTGTATAAATATGAGCATTTGTTAATTGCATAGAATTTTGCTTTGAGTTTATTTATTTTTCACACACAATAAAATTACAGGCAACAAAATATATATGAAAAGTTTGTACAAGGGCTCTACTTATTCTTAACCAGAGTTTCTTCCAGTGGGCCCTTTTTTACTGTGTCTTAGTGTGAAGATGTTCGCACCCAGCTACGGTTACAACCGATGACAAGGGCTCTACTTATTCTTAATCAGAGTTTCTTCCAGTGGGCCCTTTTTTACTTTGTCTTAGTTTGATGATTTTTCCACGCACCCGGCTACGGTTACAACCGATGCGTTCCATTGAACGTATATGTATTGACTATGAGCAGTACGTCGTGCTTGGTTTGACAATTCATTAATAACCCACTTCTAGACACGGGTTCCTCCTGGTAATAAGACGTCTTTGACTGCCTTGAACCGCTAATACAGTCCAGTTCAAAGTTGATTGCGATCCTAGAGTACTTGGCGCCAGATTGCGTGCTATTTTGTTACACCTTTATTATTATTTATTTCACCAATACTGAAGTGTTTACAGCCCGCCACTGATCAATCATAACTGATCGATCGAGTTACGGATATTTGGTCGTGGTCAATGGTTAGATAATGTTTATTGGCAAAACCTCTTGGGCTTGGGCTTCACTATGCTTGGGAGAGCATACGCCCGTCGGTCGGACGCCATCAGGCGGCATAACGCTTCCCTAACTAATTTCTACTTACTTCACTGACACTTACGATTCCTGGTTGAGCCAGTAACACCACCAGAGGAAAGCGTGATGGAATGTGAACTGTATTGCATATTTAAATTAATTTTAATCCATAACACGTTACATAAAACATTTCTCAATAACGAATATTTAATATAATAAGGACATTTATATAAATAAATAATTAATTAAGCTTTCTCTATCAAGAAAAACATCACTCGCCACCAATCAAGAAAAACATGTTTATATAAAATATATATTGAGTATTTTTTGCCTAAAATTTCAACATGATTCTACGTTGTTCCTGTAAAGGAATTTGGCTATTTTCGCATACGTATAATATAGAACCACTGGATCTAAGTGGATCAGTATGACTGCGAGACAGAATAGTCGTATTACGTATTTCAAACACGTATTGTATTCGCGTACCTAATATTAGTTTCAGTGAACTATACAAAACAAAATGAGTAGTACATCATAAATAGTTAGACTCTCCATTTGTCCTCTTTATTTATAACCCTTGTGCACTCCCTTGGGTGTACTTATGACTGTAAGACAGCCGATTATCTTCGAACCTACTAAAAAAGTACATAGTAAAGCACATAAGTACATAGTAAGAAGTAAGTACATACATTATTAATACCGTAAATAAACCAATTTTTACACTGAACAGTAATTTATAAAAACATAGCTTTACGAAACATTCGAAGTTTATCGTATAACAATCGAAGCTTATCTCCGAAACTACTTAGTCAAAGATTTAAAAAAGGAACATAGAATACTCGTAAAGTTCAAACCCATAGTTTATCTTTACCCATAGTTTGCACGAAACTCTGTACAAAAATATTAAGTTTTGACTGATAAGGAAGAGCATTTCAGATTATTTATGATTTCAATTGATATCTAATACGGAAAACACAATCACACAAGTTCGAATTAGACTTGAGCGATTTTTATAATAAACTATCCAATTTCACTGTACGTAAATTAAACTATACACTATGTAACTTTAGGTACAATCCAAACCAATTATACATATGAACTTTCTATGTTATATGCAAGTAAGCTATAAGTATCAGGCACCCAAAAATAACAATTTCAAATCGTTTCTCTGCGAAAAGAAAAAAATGATTAATAAACGTGGTCTCCCCTGTCCACGAAATGCCATCGCAGCCACAAACCCGAACACACCCTAAACAAGAGGAAACTATTTTCATCTGACAAAAAATGTTTCCGCCACAAGATTTATCGGGCCTACCCTCACAGAGCGGCTCTTCGCAATGTTCGGATAAAACGCGTGAAATGACGTGTTGCCTCCCTCGGCTTCAAGACAGATTTTTTATTGCTCAATTAGGTCAATGAATTCAAGAATTTTGGATAAATTTGCATTGGATGTAATTGAAGATTACGTTTTCGGTACATTACGGTGCTGTAAACGATATTGGGGAAGGAAATAGCTGTATCGCGTAAGACTCGTTATTTAATATGTTTTGAAATGGAGACCGTAGAGTTAAGGGAGCAAGTAAGTTACAGCTTGGAAGGAAACGAACTCCAAGACGAATGTTCTCAAAATTGCACCTTCAAATCATCCTTTAAAAAAAAACAATATTATCACTGGATTAATTTAGACATATTCATTCGTTTTAGGTACATTAATGGTAAAACTTCTACAGAAATTTCTCTCTTTCACAAATGTCATGTATTGCCGGCTGACGTGGTAATTTCGAATCTTTGATATTAAGCAAAAAAAAATTACCTATAGTATTGAGTATTATTAATAACTACTCCGCTCTCTTACAGGCTTCTAAAGACATAAAATCCCACTTAATTTTCAAGTCCAGTTCAGGCCCGGTTTAAGTTAACTTTTCTCATATTAATTGCATGCAGTATCAATAACCGAGAGAGTTGATAAATAACTAAAAGGCTAGCTGTACATTGAATGATTCAAACTTATTTACACATGATTCAAATTTTGTGATTCATCTAAAGTGAAAAAATATTGAACCGTGTATTTCAATGTAACGTAGGTACCGCATCACTACTTACGTAGTTCAATTCATCGTACGCGGTCACTCAATAATAATAAAAAGGTTCTCCGATAGACATTCGCGTCACGTTCGTTCCCGCTTGTCGCCGCACCTATTGCTGAAATTGATATACATTAGCCATTTACAACCTCCTCTTCCCCCGACCTGACCTTTAACTCAACGCCGTAAAGTCGTCTTCAGCACGTACCGAGTTCAAGCTTTATTTGCTGGCATGTTGACCGACCGGACTCGATTGATCTCTCCGTCGCGACCAGACTCACGATCCTCGTAGCGGCACGAAGGTTCAGTCTGCGCTGGTAATGGGCTAGCTTTTTGCTTCTTGACCGTGGTGTTTTATTTCTTAGCGTCTCTGGACGCCTGGTACCAATTGCTGAGGAAATATTATTAAGTACAAAAGCGGGGGATGTCCGAGATGATAAAATAAAAAAGAGATATGTGTTCTTAAGTGGTGGGATATGCAGCGTGACGGACGGAGGCTCCGCTTGTGTTCTCGGTTTTTTTCTTCCGTTGTTAATTTCTTCTATTGATCCCGTACACACTTTGAAATACGTTCATTAAATAGTAAAAGTTACACACATCGTACATGGTGGTTCAAAATTCACGACATATAGTATTAAAACTGAACTGTGTTTGTACATTAAATGTTAATTAATATATATTTCATAAAAAAAAATTGATATACCCATACGAAAATAAAGGTGATTTAAAAGTAAATTAACAGATATATTTTTTACCATTATTGTAATAATTTTAATTATTGGAATATATTTGGAATATATTTCAGTAGACAGCTATTGCTTGATTTAATTTATTTTTATTTTATTTTATGGTATTGTTTAACTAATAACGGACGTAATATATAGATATATATATATATATATGTTTATTACATATGTGTGTGTATGTGTGTAATAGATTGACTAGATAAGCTCAAAATACTAAGGGGGCGGTGCCATGACACCACCCAACATAACAGAGTATAAAGATTGTATCATATTAATTACAACTTACGCTGATCAGCCCATTCCTAAAGCATTTATCAATCGACAAGGTGAGTTATTGTTGTAATGTACAGTTAATTACGCGTCACATGTGAACATAAGAACAATTTGGGTTAATATAGCTTTGTAACCCAATGCGTAGTGACTACCTATACAGTGAGAGGTTCTAGGTTCATTGCCGACCTATATGCAGGCATTGTATAACTGAATAGTGGCATCTACTACGTCTTTGTTATTCAAAAGGGTAATTACTGCCATTTTGCTGCCACACACCCTGTTTCACACATGGCATAGACACACGCTTAATACACACACGACCAAGACCCAAAAACATACTTTCACCGTATCAGAAATATCTACCAGGGATCGAACCCGAGAGCTCAAGTTTAGAAATAATTACGCAATGCAATTTTACCTAGGAATCGTATCGAGATACTCATTTAAACGCCTTATTGTAATTTACGAATATTAATCCGAATGTGGGTAATCAATAGTTACAAAAAGCAGTTACGGAGTTTGGATGATTAGGGCAAACGGCGGCAACACTTTTATGCTGAACGGTTTCACGTCCAAACGCATTTAATCAAGCGTGCGGTGGACAAAAATGATCACGAACTTGTCACGGATCCGCTGCCTTTGGCTTGAAATTCACGTACTGGAACGTAATATTGAAACATTCTTAAGGATATTATGTAACAGTACCCCCTTAAAATAGATGTATTTTGTTATTCGTAACTCTTTTATTTAAGCCGACTCGGTAGTACGGTTTGTTTGTCCGTAAGTACGTAAGGAATTTGAATGTAAACATGAATATAAATAGGACATATTCTTCTATTATGTAACAGGTTCGGTTGTTTGAAAACAGATTGAATAGTGTTTTTTTTAAATTCCACTAGCATGGCAGCCAGCGTATCCACCAAAATTCAATTCAATTTAATTCTTGAAAATTATTCTTTAAAAAATTTTTTGTTCTGCTTTTTTTCACGCTTCATTTTATTTCTGTCCCGCATGCCATAAATATTTTGTTTATTTTTTGTTTCCTTGCGTTTCGTTGTGGTCATATGCATGCTTTTTTAACATTTCCATTATGATTTTTTTTCAGTTCACAGATTCTTTTGCATCACGCTTGATGTGAAAATTGATGTTGCAATTAACATGAATGCTAAACAAATATGACTAAGGGGCATGATCGTCAACAATCTACATTGTCTTGTGCATGAGTGTACATATTTATTTATCAACACTATCAAGAACTATGTAGACTCACATGTCATAATCATGTCATAACCGACAGGCTCGAACCCTTAAGCCTAAGGAGGGTCATAGGCTCTCTATATGCCTTCTGTCTTTATTATATCAGTAAGTGCTCCGACGAGCTGTTCCACTTGATGTTCACAACACCCTTCCATCCTCGCATCGCTCGCCAAATGATGACGTTTCATCCACATCGACTTGATTCGTGGCAATCCTCCTTGGTCCAATTTTCATGAACGTTTTTGCCGGACACACGGAAATTATTCAACGACCTACCTTCAGAGACCTATTCTTGGGGCGCTACAATATGGAGTTCTTCAAAACAGGTGTAGAAACAGCTAACTCCTAGAAGTAAACTCCATCACGCTGCACCAGTACAGTTTGGTAGAATCAAAATCCTTGCGTTATAACAAACAAAAAAAAATTTGCTCTTTACTTGTTTGGTCAGGAGGCATCGGAAAGGAGTTTTTCATCGACTTTTATGATGCTTCGCAATTGCTCTAATGTTACTAATGTATATGTGGTGCTGTGTGTAGAATAGACGATAATTAACATTTATCATCATACCATTTACTTGTTTGTCCGATATAAAAATGTGGAATGTGGGAGTCTTCGAGAAGTGAGTTAATAGGCTCTTAAAAGTTTGTGTGGTCAACGTCTTAGACTTTATGCCCACGTAAAATCAGGTAAAATTGCTGTCAAGCATTAATTTATTTTATGAAAAAAAATCGAGAGCAAATATATACTTCAGTTACACCACGAAAAAAAGTTTTTTTTTTGTTTCGTAGCAATTACGAAACCATTGAATTTTGACATGTTTATGACATCTTTCGTGCATGACTTCACTGTTTCTGTTGTGTTGTTTGTGTTTCTGTCAGCTTGTAAATGGTTCTGGTGATGGTTACTTTCGGTGGTGGTACAGCACTAATGTCATCATACTAACCATCTTTCTGTCGAGTCTGTCACCCTGAGTAACCAGCTCCGCACCTGCATCGCTAACCACCGTTACCCACCGTCACGGTCATCTGTCTACCACCTTCCTGCATCACATGTAAGTACACTCATTTACTAACAAATTACTTCGTTTAGCATTAAGGAAAAATGTAAGACTTTATTTTTGAAACTTTTTTAATATTGTCGATGTCGATTTCTAAACTCTTAAGCCAGCGCAATAGTATAACGGTATAGTCATAACACAACAATTTATCCTATTATAACACACATATAACGATTAGGGTAGACAATTGTATGAAGTAATTGTTAGAATGACTTTCGCGTATGTTAATAAATACTCAACAGTGAAGTGACAGCGAGTAAATTTCCTTTCTTCTTCTTTATGGCTATGCTGATTGAATGAATGAATGACGGAAAGAATAAAGTGATGAATGAATGAATGCGAGAAAGAAAAATAAAATAATTAATGAATTAAATTAAATTGGTTAAATAATCCATAGAATTTATATATTTTATTTTAAGAACGACATGACTATTAATCATATCCTTCTATGACAAAAATATTTTCATGAACCCTATACATCTACATGTACCTACCCCCTATTCGTATATATATTGACAACTTATGCTCTCTAATGGTGCGGGCTACCTGTCCTTGCTCGTTGTACTGGCCACATGTAATGGCTGTACCGGCTACTGGTTTTTGTAGTATTTGTGTCTATAATGGCCGATTCCAATAACCTCCAGATTACTGCTAGTTATCATACTACCGTAACTCCAACAGATTTTTATTTCAATAAACAATATCTTCGGTCAATAGTGAATAGTCATTTTTACCCGTGGAACTGTTCCATCGTTCCGAAGGTTCTTTCTTCTTCTCTCTTCATTCTTTACGAAAGTTATTGAGAACGAGAAGGTTTATACAAATAAGAAATAGTTAAACAAGGTTCCTCAACCAGCAGCAAAGAATAGATACGGTTTTGCAATCGACTGTAACCGATGCACAGAATAACATTGATCTTTTTCGATATACGTCGAATCATATAAACCACGAACCCGATTCTTTAATTAGCAAAAATAAATTCCAAATTAACAGAAGTCAGCACACCAAAACCTAGTTAAATAATTCACCTTCGCTACCCAACTAACCCGCGGCTGCCCACGGTGGGTCGCGTCGACCCCTATAGGGTAAGGGCTAATAAGTGAAACAGAGATTTATGAGTGCACAGATATGCAAATAGAAATTTGCGGTCCCTCGACGATAAAAAGACAGAGATCCCGACGAGGGCCTGTTTGTCCAACTGACGGGGGTGACGACTTATAATTATTTCATCGGAATATGTTAAAAAGGGTGAAGTGTCGTCTATATATCTCAGCTCAATGCTCTTAGTTCTCTTTAGAGCAACTATTCCTCTTACACTGCGTTGACCTTTTTCAATGACTTAGCAGCTTAGAACAGTAATTGATGTGTTTTTCACACTTTTTTGCTGCTTATCTCAGACGTAACTATTGTTAAAAACTCAGCAAACTATGTTAATAGAAAATACAGATCTTGAAATTAGTAAAAAAAATGTTTTTGACATTTAAAACTAAACCAACATGCACAGATTAATACGCAAAAAGTATCAAATAAGAAATAGTTTATCACTAGTTACAGCGAAGGAAGACGCCATGAGAAAAGCTGTGTAAAGTCAATCCACACTTGGTCAGCGTGATGGCTATCAGCTTTTCACCTCACATTGCAACAGGAGTTTCGATCAACTTAGTGAACAGTTATGGAACGAACAACAGAACATACAGTAATAAATAAAACACACATAGGTATATATTTATATATAATGTCTAAGATATGTTCTAGTAACCAAAAAAATTACCTCTAACATAGGTAAAGTTCTGTATCTAGAGGAAATATCTTTCCTAAGTCGTTTTATATTCAATTAATTCCTTACAAGCAAAATTCTTAACAACAATTCGAACAACCTTACCTGATTGTTGTAATGAAATAAGTTTCGTCATAACGGGTTTACAAGCCCAAGAGCAAAAGTACAGCAGCAGATAACTCGGAGCGAGGGTTAGGTTTAATTCGTCAAACTTGTTAAGCAGATTCACTTATCTCGAGATATGGGAATCGCTAATTATTCGCAGGGGGGGTGACGTACGGATAAAAAGATTACGTATAATTCTTTGTTTGTATGCTAATTGTACCATCTTGATGACGTTATGTAAGATTGGATCAATTTTATTATAAGTTTATGTTAATTATTTCATTTCAAAATAACTTTTTAAAATTTTTGTATAGCTTAACTAGAACGGCACTTATTATGGATATTAAAATGAGAAACAAAATTATTATTATATTTATTTATACATTATGAATTCATTAATTCCCGCAAAATTTACCTTATTAGTGACAGATATATTGTGATAAGCTTTCCCTATGCGTTCTTAAAAGGTTAGCAATAGCTGAAACAACGAAATCAACACTACAACTTAGGCGAAGTATGATTGAATAGACTTTTTCTGAGTTAATGCAACTTTATCATCTAAAGCTACATCGTCACTTACCACCAAGTTGGACTGTAATTAACCATTGACATTTAATAGGTAAAAAATCACAACCTCAAAGACAACCAAGGCTTAGAGAGACAAAATATGAAATCACCTGACGTAATTCTGCTACTAAATAAAAATATTTTTAACGAGACGGTTCACATTCTAACGTCATAAAGCTAAAATGACGTAACAAAATATGATGGCAAAGTGACCCAGCAGACCGTGAGAGTACACGCGGGACGTTTGAGGCGGTGTTTGCTCATTAAAGGGAGCAGCGTAGTACAAACGTTGGTTTGCCTATTTAGTTTACTGTTCGACTTAGACGTATAAATATATGACACTGTTGGGCACGTAAACATGAGTATTAATTCAACAACTCCCAATGTCACTAAGCTTCACTCTTCAAAACTTTAGTATCTCACCTAAGAATATATTTCATTAGAGACTCGTATATTATCTAACCCATTTTTTCAAATATTTCATATCAATATCTAAGCCTTTTTGTCAATTTTTTTAAAATAACTTTTAATAAATAAATTAATTAAATTCATTTTTTTTTACCGTAATTCAATTATTTAGTAATAAAAATTACATTATCTAAGATGACATCAATTGCAGCGGTAATACAATATAAGGTACCTTGGCCCCGATGGGCTAGATCAAACCGAACAAGCCTCGGACTTGCGAATCTGATTCATTAATTGGCAAGCTACACGGCAATGCTTGAGGGAAAACAAGGTTTATTGCTGTTTAAGAGAATAACATTAATTATTTGCACTTGTTCAATAGCCTATATAATTAATTTATATTCCTTTCGCTTTTATTACTCTACAAAGTACACAGATAACCAAGACAGATCCGAATAAACAAATTGTTGTTCATTTAAACAAAAAAAAACAAAAAAGAGACCTAAATAAATTTTAACAATACAGTAAAATCTTCGTAAAGTAAAAATAATTTTAAAACTTAGGGTCCATTGTTTATAAAACTAAAAAACGGAACAGCTTTTAATCGATTATTAAAAAAATTGATAATGAGTAATAAACGTTCGTATCAATAAAACTAAACAATCTTTAGACAAAAAAATAGGGTCTTCAATATAAAGAAGATAAATTTCTTGGTTTCATCTTCTATTTTTCACCTTTAGAATTAGGATTTTTCCTTCAAACCTAAGTTGGACCAAACCGAAAATATGCCCTTTCAAACAAAAAATGAATTTTCCAAATCGGTTAATAATGAATAAATGAGTTCTGAGATAACAAACGAAAAAACCAACAAACCAATTGAGAGCCTCCTCTTTTTTGAAGACAACAATGAAAAGCAATACCTGTATAATTGAAAAACGGACTAAAACTTTATATGCACACGCAAACGGCAGATTCAAAATAATCCAATAAATCCAGACAATCAGTACCCAGGTGCCTATAGATTGTGTACAGCCCGTTCAGTTGTCCACATATCGGCTCTGATTTCACCCTTCGCGACAGATTGTTAATACTGACCGGTGAGACCTAACGAGCGACCGCATGAATATGCAGTCGCGCCTGATACGAGAATTAATTAATTTCGTTGACACCCATCCCCCGGCATGTGAGAAGGACGATACCGTTGCACGATTTTATTTTTAATCTGTGCATCGATGGAACATCGGTACTGAACTTTGATTTATTTTTACGATAATATACTAACAAATAGTTTTGATCAGTGAAAATGGAAGTCTATCTAAGTGTCGCGAGAGCTGTCCACAACGAATCCGCCCTTTCGCCTCAATCGACAAAAAATGATCTGTCTGGGATTAATCAAAACTAGTCGGGCGTACCTAAATTAACTACCGTGGAAGGACGCAGTTATTTATTCAGACTTTCTCTAATAATACAGTGTAAAGAGGGATATAATAACAATTTAATAGTCTATGATCCCAACGATGGGTCGATTTTGAGTTATTCACTGTCCAACTTAGAATTACACAGAGTAATAGTTCAACTCACGATCACAGACACTGCTACACTTCAGAAGTTAATAAAATTTCTATTAAATAAAAATCCACATTCTTCACACATGTAGTGGCGTACATACCTTAAGGTTCTATTAACTCATTAAATAACTGATTTGTACTTAGTATATTAAAGCAGACACCTTTATATTAACAATGGTTTTTGTTTTCTTTTATAAATTTAAAGGCTTACGTACATACGATTTTTAACTTTTCATTTATTCTTAAAAGTGAAGAATACAAACTTCAAGTTCATGGTTTACTAAGCAAAATGATGGATGCTGGATCAAAGAAATAACGAACGCAAGAGTTACGTCAACAAATACAGAAACCACATCTGCCCTCTGTGTTCGTCCCAACAATTACGCCCGATATGTAAACGACATTTTACACGTATTTTTATATCCCGCGTAAAATTACACGGTTTTTTGTTATGTTTACTGTATAATCATGGTACAGAAAAGTAGCAATTTGTATTTAATTTTATTTCTGTGTGGTCGTTATGCGCGTGTACAGTGTAGGGTTGTCAACTACTTGATAGTTACTATTGTTATATTATATTTCCGTATTATGTAATCAATGGCATTACTTTTGTTTTGGGTATAAATTACGTTTTTTTTTCTTCCATTCTATGGCTTAATAGAAGTGTTCTCTTTGTAATATTAAATGTAATAATGACCCGGCACAAAGCTTCTGATCATTGATTACCGGTCAGGGTGCAGGGGTGTCACCTCGACTTTTGGACTCAAGTGACGCGTGTGCAGATGCGATTATTCTCTCCCCCTCGTGTATGATAAAAACCATATACAGCCGTTTTAGTGCAAGATACCAATGTATATTTGATGTTTAAAACAAAATCTAGTATTAATTTAAATTTTTTAATAAAAAAATTATGCAAATATCCACCAAATGTCTTTTTTCCATAACGCTTTCATATGTATGGCGGACTTATCCAATGGATAATAATTGAGTTGCCCCTTTCTGCTTAAATCTAGATTACTTGATTGTAGATTATGTTAATAAAAATATTAATTTATACAATAAACATAGATTACAATATAACATTAACAGTAAAGATAAGTAAAATAACAATTTCATCTAATTTTCAGCTAATGCAAGTATTTATTTCCTTAAGGATATAAAGATAGAATTTTAAAAAATATATAATTTATCATTAGCTAAGATTCAATCTGTGAATCTAAAACATTATAACACGTTGTTTTCCGATTCCGATCAGATTGCGGCGCCGAACCGCAGAGGGGTCGCTCGCACCCCGAGCGGTTGAGGGTTACGATTGCGGCGAGACTCCGGTTTATGAGTTAAACTAATTTATATACATATAAGGAAGTGTCCTGATCATACAAGAAACTTAAGAAAGAATATAAGATACAAATACGAACTCTACTTAAAGTTGACAGGCTCATCTGTCAGTGTCTGTCAAATGTCAACTTAAGATATAGAGTTTTTATTCATCATGGCCGACAGCGATTATATTTCCCCTGTCATTACTCATATTCAAAGGCGATGTTGACCACTTACCTACTGCTATTTGGGCCGTATATCAATTTATTCGTCTTTAATATAATGCTATAAAAAAATTTGCAATACATTTCCCCCGCCTTCGCGGCATCGCAGTCGCGCCGAAGTTGTGATTGGTAATATGATTATAAACTGGAAAAAATCATGAATACCACTTTCATCATAATTAAAATATCAAAAATGTTCCCCTTTAGTTACAATTGAAGCCACGAATAAATCACCGATACCCCAAAACCTCCAAATCCTAAATCAACAACTATGAAATAAGCACGTTTTGTTTATCCATTTCAAATCTAAAAAAAAAAACAAAAAAAAGAATATATAACAGTATGAAAATAGTCTGTAATCAATTGTCAAAGCTGACTTTTCTATTTTAAACATAACTTCAAAAACATATAACAGTTCTACGGAAATCGAATACCTACTCGTAAACCAAAAACACAAATGTAAAATAAAGCCCTTAAACAACCGAAAGTGTATTCAGTTAAGAAGCTCATTAAAAACTTGTCCGTCCGTTAATTTGCGGCGGTCGTGATTCCCCGTCGCGGACTCCTTTTGTACCTGTTTAATTGTGGGTCTGTGAATTAACCAAATGAGGGCGACACTGCAGCCCTGTCTCACCTAGCTACACGGTCTGTACAGTCGAATACAGATTAAAAAAACTACCAGTTTACGTATATTTATTCTTACCTTATCTACCTTTTATTTCGAACGAGTTAGTGATTCATTCAGCGATCTAAATGTCAGAAGTTATGGTTAAGTATATTTATTATATCATGTTAAATATCATTACTGTTGAGTAAGTAGACAGATTTGTATGGATGCCTCCTCCGTAATCCTATAGATATTATATATATTCACATTTGCTACAAGCGATCATCCATCCAACCGCACCCATGTTTCTCTGAGAATATTACGAAGAATATTCATGTTACTAAGCGAAGTCATTCCCCATCGAAGTGATAATTAATTAATTTTTGATTTGGATATAAAAAATAGTATTGGTTTTCTAGTTATTGGCTTGTACGTAGATTTAATGCGCGTATCCCGGGATTCAAATCCTTCAGGTAGCTATAATTTTTCAAACTGACATCCGTGTTAGTAAATAACTTTCACTTGCTACAGTGAATGAAACTACATGAAACCTGCGCTTTCTCTATGAAATTCTTAAATGTGTGTAAAGTCTCTCAATCTGCACTTAGCCAGCGTGGTCGACTATGGCATTTTTACGTCTCTTTCTGAGAGAAAACTTAAACCTAACAGTGAGATATGTATACATTGTAACACGTAGCTTCAATAAATAGTTTTCCATATTACTTCCGATTCTAGAGCGTACTGACAAGTCGTATTTAAAAAAATTGGGTGAATGGTTGCCATTCATAGGCTACTTCGTTTACTGTTTCTTCATCATTACTCATTCTCCGTTCTATTTCAAATACAATAAAGTTTTAATAGGTCGTCTGTATTTGATCCAACTAGTATATATATATTCTTCGATTTTATGCCTATTTTTATATTCGATGACTCCCCTGACGTTATAAACGTGTACGGACGAAGGTAAACAAATACCACCAACCGCAACCTTCTTTGTCAACTTAATACATAACAAAGCAACATGTATAGATCCAGCATCTATTGCAGTTTGTTTCTTATTTATCTCAAAAACAAAATTGTCTACACCGTTCAATGGTTATATAACACAGCGTTTCTCTCATTAGAACTTTATCGGAACTCCTCGGGACTGTACGACGACACAAAAGGCGGGCTCGGGCTCGCACGACGCACGCAGCGTCGTCAGCCGTGGGTGTAATTAAGAGTTACAATGCGCTAAATTAAAAACAATTAACTTGCGCCGAATTGAGCACAATGGCTGACCAGTGCACGACGCCACAAATGTTTACGCGTTTGGATGAAGTTTAGGGTTGACAGATAAGAATTGGCTTGTCACGATCGACTTGACCTTTACGACCAGAACACGACGGGGATTGGCCGACTGAAAGTTAGGAAGGAGTCTGACTGCTGCTGTTAGGTTTTTATCTGTAAAAAATGACATTCCAAATTCACTTAGAATTTAGGTGTAAAAAAAAATACAATCAATGTCACCTCGTGCTCTCTACCCGCCAATTTTGGCGCGCTTTATAGCAATAGTCTTTTGTTTTATTTCATTGTCATTTGTAAAAACCTGTCGTTTCGATTACAGATAGGTATAGATTTCAGAATGTCTAAAAATATTTGCTGATTATTCGAAAATGATATTAATTCTAAAAGAATTAAAACTTTCAAATATGTTGAACCGAGATCAAAAGTTATCTACTGATTTGCCATCAGATCATTACTGGTACAAGCGTACCAGTAATTGAAATTTAGCTGACGTTTTGGATCAAAATAGATTTATAATCGGATTGATATATATATTTAGACTATGGAAAATGGTAAAATGTAATTACAAATATAGATTTTCATTCATATAATTAATTACCAAAGATGTATAGATTGTACAAAAAAATAAAATTAACTAAACTCCCTCCTCTGCTACATTGTGACAGCGACGAACAAGATTGGTTTGATGTAAATTAATTAACAAATTGTCAATATTTTCGGTGACAAACTACAATGTAAGAAGTATTTACTTCGTCAATGAGTTTGAACTTCAATTAGATTCATTCCATCGACACATAATTGTCTAACCCGTCGCCGATTTTGTAACAGAGTCAAAGAATTAAATGAAATTATTTCCATACCCAGATTAAATTATAATTGATTAACAACATAAATAAATATTGTGATTTTGACATTGGAAATGTCTTTTCGTTCGCTCTAGTGTAGGCTCCGATTTCACGAAAAAGGGCGATCCCCTTATATCTCGGAGAGTTGTGAAGATATGATATTCAAAAAAGGCTCAAAAGACGCGTATTCACGAGACCTGTAAGGTGCAAAAAGAATTATTCGAGCAAGTCAGAAACGAAAAAAGGTAAAGGAACGACTGAAATAGTGAAAAAAAGTTCAATTTTTTCCGAATTTTTGATTTTGGCGCTCGATATTTTAGAAACTAAGAATGATATCAAAAATTTGAGAAAAATTCCTCTGGACAATTTAGTTAGCTATAATTTGAGCCTAAAACAGAGACGATCGCGTTAAGGATTTGCCCTGTAGACCTTTTTGGAAAAATATTTTTTCGAATTCCGTAGATTCATTTCCAATGTGCTCGATAGTCGTGTGAGGCACGAAATCTGTGAATTTTTTTATATAATAGTGGCTTACGTAGATTTATGTCTAAAATAAATGCGCTACTCAGCATAAGAGTAGGTCACCTTGTCAGATTATTTTTATTATGTCTCATATAAAATCAGTCAATGCCTTATAGTCTAGATACCTCGGTTAATATTATTGAAGTCAACAAATTTTAAATCCTTCAGTTTTTATAGGGTAACGAACAATCAAGACATAATTTCTTATTCTTATTCTTACTAAGTGTTTACTTAATATATACTGTGCAAACAAAAACAATTAAAAAATTAAAACTGTTAAAACCTCAATAGAATTTACGAGTAAAAATAGCTCAATTCATTCCAATTTCAAAAACTCAAGCGTAACTAACCGTTATGATGAAGGATGTAAAGAGCGGTAATAGAATCACGTTGCCGCACAAAAAGAAAATGGCGTCACACCCTCGAAACGCGCGTCGGAGCGAGTCAGCGCTTTCCGAACGCTGAAACCTAATTTGACGGGCCGATTAGCACACCCCATTATTTTTGCCGATTTTTAACCTTTGCTTCATTGATTTTGATTTAGTGGTTTCTCGGTGTATTATCTCTACATTGTTAATAAAATTTTTACTTTCAGTATCCCAATAACATTATTTTTTTATCTAAGCCCAAACGATTAACTATTATTAAACATACATACATATGTTTACATCAAAGCACATAGCAGGTACATAGAAAGTATCTTATTAACTAAAATGTACGCGTATGTATCTTAAAACTACGTTTACAATAAAACTCGAAGTTTAATATTAATTAATAAAGTAAATGACATTAAAATAGCGTCATAACCACCTCGTAACACGCATTTCAATAAGTCAGCTCTTTCGTAACATCATACCTAATTTGTCAGAGTGATTAGTAAGCTCCTTTACTTACGATTCGAATTGATTAATTTTACGGAGTATTAAGATCTTCACGAATTATCGTTGATGATCAAATATTTTTTTGTTTCTTTACCTCATAACTTTTTATAATTTTTATTGATTCGGATTACATTTTTGTTTACAACTTATCAAAAAGAATCTAAAATAAACACAAATTCAAGTCACATAACCCACGAAAAACTTCTTATGAGGCGTATAAATATGTTTATTATTTTAAAATACATGTTAACATAGTTTAGTACTTCAAGGAAAATATACTAAAATATAAAATAATTAATCCTCAATCCCTCCACCCCCTCACCAAACTTTTAAATGGACCTAAAAATTTTGGAAATAAATACAGAATATTAGTTCAGGGGTACAGAAAAACCTGCGTTAAAATCTTTATCTTTCAACTTTTCCTTGTAATTACTGTTGGACAAATACGTATCTGGTACGGACATAACCGGTTTTGTAAACATGAATAATATAATTCAATAATTCCTGTAAGGGCAACTGTTTATAACCTAATACTTATCAACATTTTCATCCCTTCGCCGCTGGAACACAAACCATCAAATAAAAAAAGAACACTTTTTATTAAATCCCAGAACTTTAATGAGGGTGCAACAATTAAGTGGGTGTCGAATTACCGCACGCGTCTGCGGAGCTTCGACTTCGGTCCCAGAGGTCTATTGTCCTGTCCCTCATAATAATATATTGATTGCGATCAGTGTTACATCAGGCGGAGTGATATTGTTGTGAACAATCAGAATAAAAAACATTTTTTTGAGATTAAACATTCATATCTGTATTTTAAAAGTCTGCAGATAAAGAATAATAAAATTATATAACATATAAAATAACACCTGTTACAAATTAGATAAATAATCCATTTTATAATCTTTAAATCAGGCAAAGGAAACCAATGTTAAGTGTATGTAGTAACATATTTTGGTATCTAATAAAAAATACAGAAATATATATTGTACATAAATTATAACCCTGTTGGTAAATTACAGATTATAAATGTTATGAAAGTAAAAAACAGTAATAAATACAATAGATCGACGTTATACTTAAACAGGAGCGACCACAGACAACCTAGGTCACAATGTGCGGCGGTTTAAAAGAAAACAAAGGCCCTTTATAGTCTGTGCAAAAAACTCCGAGCATACATCACGAGCTCACACGACAATGCACCGGGTTTGCCGGCGATCGTGTAACTGTGGCTTTTTGAACTGAAATATTTTCACTCCATTCGGTGTAGGCGGACTTTATTTCGCCACTGAATTAGGGTTGAAAAACGGCTTTTATCGGCAAATGAAACTGGTTTTGTTTTCTTTTTGCAGTGTAAACATTGTCCGTAATTTGCAGGATGTACAAAGAATGACTGTTGTAGTATTTAGACTTAAGTATAATTAAACGATTAATTATTTGATTAAACAAACTTTCAACTTTTTACAACTGTATGTACATAAATATCTACCCATGTATAAAGATATTAATTTAGTTTTCACAAAGTTTCAGATGTCCAAGTTATTTGAAATTTTGCGCACGTATCTTGAACCAATGTTAATACAATAATTTCAAATTATAACTTGAATTCTTATTGGGACTGTGTAGCTAGATGGTAGGTGCTGGTGTACGGAGCTGGTGGACGTTTTAATAACATAAAAACTTGGGAGATACACTAGAACACTTCATTGCGCCACACGAACGTAAGGAAGAGAGAAAAAGTTGCCACAACAATTATACTTAACTAATATAAATTTGGTGTTGCTATCACAATGCAACAATAAACAATTTTCTTACGCTAATATTTACAAAATAAGACTATATTACGACTAATACTACAAGAAGGAATACATTAAATAATTTCCATCTTTTAAATTATTTCAGTAATAAACAATAGATTGATCGATTGATTGATATTGCTGCTAAAACGTTACATGTTAGTATTTTAAATTGTAATCCATTCTTCAGATCATAATGACTATCTCATGAAAAAAGCTGTAATCTCCGACTGATATTCGTGTCAAAAGTGTCAGGGGCTAATACGTAACCTATTTGCGAAGTCAGCGGCTTATCAGCGACGATTACCGCGAGACAATGGCGGCGAGAGGCGAGCGCGTGTCGAGAGCACCGCGTCGCGCCGCCGAGCGGCAAAGTGCACGGATCACGCTTCGAGTGGCTTGAACTGTACAGATGATCGCCTTTATCAGCGACTCTTTAAAAATGGAAAATAAAGATGTAGAAACGCCGTTCGTGTTCACTGCCGATATTAACTTCGTTTTGCCGTAAAATGGCAGTGTCACTACTGTCGCAGTTAAAAATATGTTTTTGTAGTCAACGTGATATTACAACATATTTAGTGTTATTAACAAAGCTTTTTTAGGTTCAACAAAGTCAACTTAATTGCAGATAATTATATACAATTTATTTGTATATATATATAAATAGAGATAAAAAAAAACAAAACAGTTCTGAGTCTTTTCTCTTCTTCTTGTCAAGCGATTTAATTAATTTTTTGTTTGATAGCCATAGACGAGCTTTAGTGTTACCATTAAAAAAATTGAAACAGAACGTTATTTAATCATAAATCATAACGGTCAAATTTCGATCAGTGAAGAATATATAATAATACAAACGCCACCAAAACATTAAAGTACTACTGACACCTGTATGGCTATGATTCGTTTTACGCTGTCATTTCTCATTATACCCGATTATGAAACTGTACAATGGAACGGAAACCGAGGGAATCAGTGAATTTTCGTTGCGATGTTAAAAAAACCCTTCGCGTTCGATTGCGAAAATTCAAAAAACCTCATCTTTATTGAAATCCGCCTGCTACCCCTTCCTAGTGCCATATGTAACATTGTGCCCGATCAACCCCCGGATCAGGGGTGCGTGTCAACGCGGGGCTGTGTTCCAGCGGTCAGCGTCTTTTGTAATTTAAATGAAACCGTGCCAGAATATTTTATCTTCATTAACAACCCTGAAAAAGTCACTTGCTCCAAATACCCATCCTAGCATCTCTTTATATGGCACATACCTACCTACTGTTAACAAAACATATTCGTTAATTATTATTTAAATTGTTAATGGATTAATTTTCACAACGAAACGAAATAACAGATTGATACGATATACAATTTAATTTATTTTAATTTTAACCATTCTCAATTAATAAAAATAAATTGCATATTTAAACAATGATGTATGAAATACCGTACTGTGAATTATAAACTAATTTCAAAACCATTCTGATGAAGAAAAGTTATTACAAACTACATGATTACTTTAATGATAAAGCTGCTTGACAAGAGTTTAATATATATCCATAACTAGTAGTAGGCGCTTTCTGTAACTGTGAGTAGGAAATTAACCTCTCGGGAGTTGCTTGCCGCTTCTTCTTCCTGGACCACTCACTGTAGGGATTCGTTAAAATTTTTATAAAAACCAACTTCATTTAATATTATTTCATTTAATTTCATTAACACTCATCAGTGGTAAAATATTGCCAGTGAATATCAGTTTCAAGTGGGACATATATCGCGGCATGACATTCGTGTGTGAGTTGCACTTACATAGTAACAAATTGTTAAGGGTTTTGAATAATTTTGAACCTTTGTACGGCTCGTGTAGAGTAATTCACCTTTGTACCTGAAAATACTGTTTTAGAGATGTTAAAATCAACCATTAAAGTGGATTTCGGTATAAATAATTGTAAAATGTCACGAGGCAGCAAATAAATTTTTCTTTTTTTTTTCTTTTTTTTTTTTAATGTTTAGGATTAGAATCTCTCGCCACGCTAATGATTCGATAATGAGTTATTTATTAGCTTAAGATTCAAAATTGCACTCACGATAAAATACAAGATTGTTTTAAATTTTGTTTTACATACTTTTGTCACACTTTTGTTGTAGATATTCCGTTTTAGTTCCGATTTTGGTAAAAAATCGGTTCCTAATATTCATGTGAGTACAATAAAAATGTCTGTAATGCATCGCAATGTCAAATCATACAGATGCACCTTAAAGCATTCATCAGTCAGTGTTCGCACGGCTGATGTGTTCATTCGTCAAAAACATGCCCCGGGGTCTGTGTAGTGGGTATATGTACATCTCTGTACACTTCTTTTTTTACAGTAACGGGTGAACAGTATCGGGATCTATGTTCAGTAAAATCAAACGTGTCCGATGTTTTAGACCAGTTACTTGTTAACTAACCTGCCAAACAAATGGTCCCGGGTACGATCCCAAGATAGACATTAATGTGACAGCGTCAGGTTTAGTTATATGGCTGTTTATTGGTTTTAAAATAACATGGAATCCTAGTGAGAGGCTAAGTATGTGTGAGCATTTATTGTCTATTTTATATTTATCGAGATAAGCAAAAAAATATTGATAAATTAATCGTGACCATCAACCGTGCTTCTGGATCGCGATATATGTACATTATAACACTACCCGTACCGCAGTAGAACATATGTAAAATCCACTATTAATTACATTGAAAGTTACATGTTTAAGATTCCATAATAGATATAAATCAGTTATCATATCGCTCACGAATGACATCCCTATATATTAAAGATTTAAGTCTACTTTAAGTTTTATCCGAGCGAATGGCCCGGTGATTTACTCCGTTGTTAGTATTACTAATTCTTCCGCGTTCCAGCCTACGAGGGTTGGCGAGAGGTCAACTATCTTAATTGTATAGTGTATTAACAAAAAATTCAAGTATCTAATAGTTCAATTTTTTCTTGTTTACAATTTATAAGTGGTTAAGAATAATTAAAAAAATATTGGGGATATAATACAGGAACATCGGCTAATATCAAGATTTTTTTAGTATTAACTGTTTGTCGTTTGCCTGAGAATGATAAAAAATTGTGCACCAATTTTGTAGCAGTTTTAGCTTATAAGTTGTCCATATGTCACTTTTCAAAGAATTGACTCGTAGTCTCATTAAATAAAAGCATGCTAGACAGGAATGCTTCAGGACAGGAAAATAAAGTAATGGTTTTGAACGAAGTCGCTGGCAGTATCAAAAATTAAACTTTAATTTTATTATGCCTTTAATTTCAATATGTAACCCCTGAAATGTTCTATTTGACACAAAGAAAAAATTAAATTAAATCGTTATTTCATTTTAATTTTTGATTTACCTTACTTGCATTCTATTTTTGAAAAGTGACATTCTTGACTGAAAATTTATATAAATTGCCTTTATAATTCTGACAACCTTGTTCAAATTCTTCCGTCCCGCTCTCGCAATCTGAGGAACTTTACGATGTCATTACGGATATCACGACGATGCGTCCTCGGTTCCAAAGCTCTAACTAGGGCTTTACATGTAAAACAAGACGGTTTTGATCAGTAGGTAGATATTCTAAGATGTTCTTTTATCCTTAAGCCAAAGACACTTCTTATATGTAGACATTTTGAAACTTTTTATTAGGTACAAATTTCTATCCCTGTTGGCTGTAAGCAATTTTTTAAATTTTGATTTAGACACATATTTTGTACTACTATTGCAATGAGTTATTGAAGACGTAAAAGTAATAAAAAAAAAATCACAATAAATATTTAGTTTTCTAGTAATGTATAATATTAAGGTGCAATACAATATATAAGGTATCAATTTTATTCCCTATACAAATTAACAAATTTTGTAAATTTTTAATTATAACTTTTTAATTATTAAAAAAAAAGTGCGACACCCGTTCAACACTAAAACTAACTCATCACACAATGTGACAATATTTTACTCCAAAAGACAAAAAAAAATTCTCCATTCTGATACTTTATCCCGTAACTACATGTAACGCAATACGTTGGAACTCTTCAATAGACTTACAACTTAATGTAATGATACTTCATTTAGACCGGAATTTATTTGAGGCTGGTCCGTTTATCTATTCATTTATCTGAATCTACTTTATATTTATCACAAAATTCTCAACAAGTTATAAGTTTAGCTATCAAACGGCAAATTGGACCTTTAAATTTACTCAACATTACATTACAATTTACATACTCTATATAGATAGATAGATATAGATCTATGTCTATTGGTTAACTTAACTAACACGACCTCCTCCTCTTCACATCCGACACAACTACATATAATAAAGTGTCTACATGTACTTAACGTATTTCCACTATCGTAGTATGTCTGTCAGTTGTACACTACAGTGTATTATGTCAGATTATCGGTTCCTCGCGCTAAGTAACGTTCGTTTGCACGTTTCGTGTTGTATCAAAGCTGTTTAGATTACCCAACATATTGAACACCCTTTCATTTAATTTTATTACCTGTACTTTAATCAAAATCATAGATTAAGGGTATTTGCACGTTTAAACTTGTCTAATAACCTATTCTAAGACCGTTAAAGGTTCCACTACACAATGCAAGCAAGGTACTTGGAAATTAGTCGTTCATAAATATCAAACCAAACGGAATATTTCTGTCCCATCGAAATTAATGTGACAGCAATAGATTTCCGACTTAAATACGGCAGAATCACACAGTAAGTTCTCGTACCCTTTGTTGCGATATAACCTCGCTACTAAGGCAGGTACACATCACAGTGCACAACGAGTGGCGACCGATCAGATAAGTGACCTGACGCGCTTTGTGTCGCGACAGGACGCTGTGACACCGTGACACCGCAACACGGTTGCCCGACACCGACTGCTACTCTGACCCAGTTATGCGCGCTTTATTCTCTTGATATGTCACTATTCTGTTTACATACTTCACGTTATGACCTCAAGTTTATATATGTTTTATATGTTGTTGTGAATCACGTAGGTAAATATTGAGGTCAGTGTGGCAAAACATAAATACGGTTAAGTTCGATTAACTCCCGTTAAACTCAAACCTGTATACAAAACTCATACTGAAGTTAACAATATCTACAAAGATTTTTGCGCAAATTTTGTTTTCGGTGCTTTAAAAATTTGTCTAGCATAAAAATAACCATTAAATACCAATATAAAAGACACCACATTTCATTAGTGAATCACTTATACTTAACCACCCGCGTATGTTTAACGAGTTACAGTAGCCGCCTAAGTAGTAACATCGTAAAGCAACGCGACACAACCCGCCGTGATGTTTATACCACTTACGAACATCCACGATCGCATGATACGGCCTGGTGTTCACATGCCTAATAGTTCGCGATTTTGTATTGAGAGAACTGACATTTTGATAAAGATAATGATACACAATATGGTTAACAAACAACGTTGGTAGGATATTAAAATTTAAGACTTCCTTTTTAATACACATAATGTATTACATGTACATACCCCCAATGTAAGTTTTATAACACAGCTTTTAGAGTTATAGAATGGCTAACTATTTATTTTCAGGGCTGTTTAGTCTTCCCCAAATCCTTCTAAACATCGCGTGCGCTAAATTACGATTGACCTTTTTAAATTCTTTGGAATCGGTAATTTTACATGCGCCGGAAAAAGCACTTTTTGTGTCTGTCAAAA
>PDGT01000052.1:2186616-2230196 GCA_003671415.1 Megathymus violae
CACCTGCGTGAACTCCATATTTAAGGTGTTGAAACTCTAACAAATGAAATCAACCACCTAAATGTAATCAACGATAGGTACAAAAATGCCTGAAAATGTAACATATAATTAGATTGTTATTTTACTCGTATATTAGAAGTAAAATTATAGTTTAGTTTTAGATCGGTCTATCTTAGTCACTGTTCTTAATTTTACTACTTTAAATGTATAACCCCCCTAATAACTTCCATCAACTTCAAACCGCGTCAATATGTGAACTGTCTGTGTCAACTTTTACGTCAAGGCACGTCACGATGTTAAAGCCGCGGACAGACAATAACAGAAAAAATATATTGTCCTGATAACAAAACCTATTTACAAATACTCGCTCGCCCGCCCACTCAAAAGGTGTTTATTTTAGAAATTCGCTATACAATGCCATCTTTTTTTTTCGCGCCATTTAATGCTACTTCGAACCATTACAATATATGATGGCTTTTCAAACTGTAAAATCGATTTGACAATCAAATTTCAACCTTATTACTGTTACTTTAGGGAAATTCTTATAAAGGTTGACGTAAAATCATATACAACAATGTTTTTCTTTGGACCGTCGCCTTTTCTGAACACGTGTTTATGGAGTCTAATTTGTGTCCATTGATTCTTTGTTGAGATTTAGTATAATTTATTACTTTTCTATAATATTAGACACTGTTAGTAACAATAACTGGAATTCCAATGGTTGAGGTGTACAGCTACCTTTCACTGTTCTCAGTCTTTCTATGATCGTATTTTAAAAATTAACACTGGATTTTGTCATTATTTTTTTCTTATATTACAATACTCGTATGCTTATTGTGCTTTTTCACTGTCGTTATAAAATTGATATTTTGCTAACATCAGCGTCTTACGTTTATATTGTCCTGTTTTATTTCTACAAAACATTGCTGTTATTTTATTTTACAGTAGTTTACTGTCATGCATGTATTTAGTCTAGATATAAATAACTTGATTCATTCATTATTGTTCAACAACACGTGCCACTATCTTAATTTACACAATCAGATACCACAGACTATTAATAACAAAGTAAAGCCTGCTGCACATTAACGCAAATAAACATCTCACATCTCGATAGCGAGGGTGTAGATTGGAATCGGCGACAAACAGACAAACTCGGGTCCCATTGTGGATGCTAAATTTGTTTCGCCGTTTTCGATCTCCTTACGAGATTATTTTACGATTGTGAACGTACCATTGTTAGAAATCGAATAGGACACAGCTAGCTGAATCACTTTCTATGTTTTCTGTAGCTTGTGGGTATATTCTATCTGTGGTATATATTATTACCTATGTAGTTAAATGGGATGTAGTATATTGCATACTAACAATCAGTTAATCATTATCATTATTAGTTTCAATAAGACCTAAAAGGAAACAAAACTGCATTAACGATGCATTACTTTCAAGACAATTTTTTTATTTATGTATAAATTTCGAGTTACACAAACTTTCATATCTTTCATAAACGGATAGACAAAATATTTGTTACAATTTGTATTATATATTTAATATTTTTATTGCCTGTAACAGTTTTATATATTGTCAATAAAATAAAACCGTAGAACGCCGCAAATGACCCCTAAGACTCGAACGTAACACCATTGTCGGACATTCAAAATGTCTATACTCGAGAACTCGACAGACTCGACTCGTGTACGCGTCAGTTATAATAAGATTCGGTGGAATAAAGAGCTATTATGTCCCGATCCCATTGTTGGACTAATGCGGCCCATTCTTAGCGGGCCGCACCGCTCTTCCAATGTAAACATCTGCTGTACGCCTACGACATGCCTCTTTGTAATCTTCAATACAGTTTGCCTATTTGTCCTGCTATTTTTTATACGTGAACTGTAATAGTACCGTAATAGGATCACAGATTTTAATCTTTGTATATCGGGTCTTAAATAACATTTCTGTATTATATTTAAAGTTTGCATAACCTTCAACGAAAAAATGTGTTATACGATCTATAAGTCCTTTTACTAAATAGTAAATATTAAAATGAATAATTATTTAATATATAACTGAAAACATTCCTAAATTTAATAGTAATTATTATCAATATTTGTTTGCATTATATTTCAATAAAATTCAAACTTAATTTTAAAATAAAACTATTACATAGGACACTTAAGAAAATCAATCAAGCAACAAGCGTTTACAAAAAATACATAAATTAAATGCTCTCGATTAAAAAGTCAGTCACACTGCTGTACAATAAACACCCGCATGTAACGTTTAATAACCGGCAATTATTTTATTTTCATATAAAAGATAAATATGGCTATGCGGGCCATCGATTTAACTCGCTCGATTATCACCCTTTACCCGATGATGTTTAATAAACCGTCATGGTACGTCACTAAATCTGAAGTGGAATTAAATAGCGGCTATTTTATACATTAACATAGTCTATGGAAGTATTTTTTGGCGCCAAAAATATTCACTTTTTTAATTCGTTGACGTATCTAACGAAACAAATCATTAGATTATATACCTTAACTCTATTTTAACTAGTGATCGCCGAATGGTCGAAATTCAACCGATTTCAATAATTAACGTTCTGTTACTAATGTTTTCATTGATAACACTAAACCGCATGAACCTATAGGTACTAATATTTTAAAGAGAGAATACAAATTTTGTGAGTTTATGTATATGAGGAAAGTAATATTCGGATCCACGCCACGTATCTGAATTTTTTTTACCATTTAAAGGCATATTAATTCGGATGGACTTACACTATATATGACGTAAATATAAAACGGTATATAAGCAGACTAGCCACATATACACATACTCATCTGCAACACCAGGGACATTACAAATAGAGTTGCCGGCTAAATACGGTAGTTGGCCACATACCAGCTTATTCACAGACTCTCCAAGACTGCATCAAAACACGTCAAAATATTTCACTGTTCAACCTTAGAACTTACCAACGTAGGTTGCTACCTAAGTTGGCTTGGACTCTGCGGTTACTACACTATAAATAATGTTATTCTATGCCATACATGTGACTTGTTTTTAATTATCCCCTTTTACAAAATTCATTAATGAATTTTTACAAGTGTATTGTAATAAACAAAACTGAATATCGAAACTTAAATAAAGTCAGCAACCGGCAACATGGCGCCGGCGCGTACCACTCCAATGAGTCGCTCGTCACATCACGTACGTTTATTACTCTGATGGAACATTGATTCAGCGGGTCAAATCTGTTGACATTACCATCAATACTGTTTAAACCAATATAACGCTACTGATTTCTTGATCATTTTTGTTTTACTGACAATCTGAAACAATTCTTCTAAACTGAAAAGGGAAATATTACGTTTGATTAAATTTTTGACAAAATGGTTTTTGTTGGTTCAAATAGATTCCGCATCTGTCCTTTCCTGTGTACGTAAATTTTATAGAAATTAAATGGATTTCATCAGTATCGTAGTACATTCCGAAGAGAGTAGTAGGAAGAAGATATCTTAAATTTGATCTTTAAGACACCTTTTCAAATTTCATGATTTGATACATAAACCCAAGGAATATAAAAATCGTACCACCTCTCTTGATTATAATGCTAATCAAGCACAGAAATGAATTAAGTCTGTAAAAGAAAAAAAAAGCCTTATAAGATGATTCAGTTGATATTGAGTGAGAAAATGTTTTTAAAATATTTGTCTTCGTATATACTCACTGTTGTATCAAAGAGTGAAGCATTAACAAATCATTCATTCATCTCGTCGCTCACTCAAGTGAATGGGTGTCTGTTAGTGTTTACTGGGGACATTGGGGTCGTCAATTAGACTACATCACATTGTTATGCCGTAGCGGCGCAGGGTTAATTGCTATTGGGCGTCCCAGATGATCTTTGGTCTTAGGGATCGCTGTAGAACTCCTTTTGATTATTAATACCTATCTTGCAATTTTCTGGCGCTAATCGATTTGACTTTATCTTCAAACCTTGGTGTGACGATAACTAATAACTCGATTAATAGATAACTCGACTTGAAAAGTCGATTTAACAAAATAATTAAAACCGGCTATTTAGTTTCATCTAACTATAGCTGTTTACTTTCATTGTGTATAACTACAATTGCAATTACAATAACTACAATATTATTAATATCAATATTATTACCATGTGCAGATATTTATATGAATCCTTAAACTACACGATTTTTTTAATTATGCCACAATTACATATTTTTGATCTCCATTGATTTATATTTTTATTATTTAATTAAAACGAATAATGACATATTTATGACAAATAATGAATATATATTTTCATCCCAATATCAATAAGTGTAAGTTATAGCTAGCTGATCTTAATTACAAAAGACAAAGACAAGGATATTTCCTGTGCACCATCCTTATTATCATTATGAACATTAATTGCCGTCGATAAATAAACTGAAGTCAATATACAAAATAACCTCAATATCAACTGACATAAGACTCACAATCGCTCTGGCATATCATACAAAACGAAATCGATTCATCTCATTCAGCACGCGAAAATCGATTTGAATTTCAAGTGTTTTCTAATGCTGTACGGTTGGGAATTGTATAAATTGCATTATAAATTGAATTCACGCATCTCGCATGCGAAATTCGATCTAGTTTCGAGCGTTCCTTCAAGACATAAGGTCGTCAATTGGAACTGCGTAATACGTATCAATTATCTCGGCAGCTGGTCACAATTAGTGCAAGTGACCGCAATGAGTTGCGTCATCGGCTACGGGAATTAGAATTGATAGTCTACATTAGTTTCATAAAAATTTAGGTCACAAGCGTATACAGTCACGACAGCCGCGCACGTCTATGACAGTTAAGATTGTTAATAAAAAAACAGTCAAGCCCGAATAGAAATCGTGTGAAGAGGATTCCGTAGGGACCATAATGTTAGTTGTATATCATTGCATGTCATATTATGATTGCGTTTTTCTATGCCATATATACAGAGAATCAGTTACTGGGGTAGTGAGGGCCTGTAAGCGTTTAATCCGTTTCTCTCCATCTTGTATTTAAGTACTATGTAAGGAAATTCGTTTGAATGTTCATTTTTACAATAACTCCAACCCCTTAACGACCGGAACAGGTAGGTGTCTCTACATAATTGATGAGACCTATAACAGACTTTACCACGCTGCTCCAGCGAAAATTTGTAGAGGGTTAAGTTGCCAACCCACCTAATCGATAGCTCGACGTGCGATCTGAAGCAAGGAATGCTAAAGCAATTTGGCACTAGCAGTCTCCCATCAGCACCAGCCGTCGAGTTATTAACAGCACTTTTATTTTACCGTATAGATAGTAAAGTAAGATAGTAATAGATAGTAAAAAAAAGCATTTTATCGTAGCTCGCATGCTACGGCTAGTAATTCAGTGAATAAATAAATATCAAGGAGTCTAAAGTCAAAGAAACTACGGAACTATCTTCCAGCTCCAAAAAAATCTCACAATATTACTTCACTTTCATTTAACTTCCAAGCTAATAATCGTTGGTGTCAAAACGTCTGGTAGTTAATTTTAAATTACACCTAATTAATTAAACTGTCAGTCAATCTGTTTCAACGGTCACTTCGTTGCTTCTTGTGTTTGACATTTTAATTGCTGGTAATTTACGCCATGAATCAAAATTACAGAGAGCGATGCTTCTCTTTCTATCCGCGCACTGAACTATTAAGCTTTCGACAATAACTCGACTGAATGTTTGTTTTTTTTTGTAAACGGAGAAGAAACCAACCAAACATCGCTCTATGGGATGTATCAGGTTATGTTGCAATCCTCCCCTAGTAGCCATCAGGGCTTTTGATAAGGTACCAGTCGTGGAAACGTACCGATGCCGCCTCTGACCTCGCGTGCACGAACCTAAGAGTTCGTCTAGAAGGACACTTAAAATCTCGTCAATTCGCCTTTTCGCCTTTCACGCAAGACAATATATGAAATTTTGGATCTGGATATGGATACATATATATCAATATTATTTCGGATTATCCGATTGTTTCGGATAATTTCTGTTACGGATATTGGTTGATTTAGGAGTGTGTAAATACATGTATTTACACAGTAACACTGAATTTCTTTCTAGCTATTGTTTGGTATTACGTTCATGGAATCAACAATCAAATAATAAAAACATCTAAAGATGAAAGCGACGCGGCTAGTGTATCGGCTTAGACATCGCAAACCTGTCATAACGTGTTTCATTTAGAATCTGCCATTATCCGACATTATTGTAATCTTATTTATCGGATACGGTTTCGGATACATTTTTATTCGGATATGCGATAATTTCGGTTACGATTACGGAGCTCCATAACATCCCTGATGCAAATTATGGTAACGCCAAACGAACTTTACTCACAGCCGAAAGAATGGCATCATCTCTGGCCGCGTTCGACTCTAAAGTCCTTTTTTTTCAAAACTACGATACACACAAGATTTCCGGACCACTTGAATATAACAATTCCGTTTTACTTCCCCTCAAGTATCCAATAACGGAATCAAAATATATTCCTAGAAAAATTGCATTATCTGGACGAGAGTATTACGTAATATGTATGTACAGTCAAACAACGTCTCAAAGCGGCCAACACAACAACGTCACATCTGCTCGGTATCATAATGACCCTTTTGTTTACCGCGTCATTTCGCCTACAATAAAAAATATTAATGTACCACTGCGCGGCCAAATGTACCGGGGGTCTAATCGCATTAAGACGGTCTGGGAGCGTTCACGGGTTATTATGTTTATACGTTTTTATTCTGAGGGTTGGGGGTAGAAGGTAACGTTGCCGGAAAGGATTAATGCTGATTATTTCGCCTTGCAATTTCTTTTTTACCATCCTGTACTGTCCGTTTGCGTAGTGCGTAACATGTGGTTAATTTTGAATTAAAGAAGCTTAGTTATTATATGAAAAATTTAATTACAGAATTGCTTATAAATTATGAATTAACGCATTACTATAATAAAATTGAACAATTTACTATGTCATATAACAATAACATAATGATAATAATAATAGAACTTAATGACCCTCTAAATCAGTAGTTAGTGGCCTTGTCTGCCGAACCAGGTGTTCCGGGTTCAATTCCCGCCTGGGACAAATGTTTATTAAGCAGATAAATATTTGTTTTCGAGCCTAGAATAGTTGCAATGTTTCAAATGTAGTTTTTCATGCATGCGGGGTTGTGAGTGTATTACCATAAATTTATAATAGACGAGCAAAAATCAGGATTCTTGGGATGAAATAGGAGATTGGGAGTTGGATGGGTGAGCGCTAGTGCCAAATTTCATGAACGTATCGTGCTATCATTAGGTAACAATCGTTAAACTCTGACGGAAACCTTTCTGGGGTAGAAAACATCTTGACATTCGTATTGGTACTAGTCCAAAGGTCAAAAAACTCCATTAGAGCAGTATACTGAAGGTTATTTATGTTCTCCTCCTGCTAAACGAAAAGAGCCACATACCCTGCGGCCAGCAGTGAATAAATTGAAATTTATTATTTATTTATTATTTATTAGGTGCTTCTTATTGTTTTAGTGACTTGTGGAGGTTTAAACTATCATGCATTACTCAATTCAATTTTTAGTCTTCGTGAATTTTAAGTATTACTTAAGTCAAATGTGTTATTGGGTCAATTATTTAACACACACGTGATAATTGGCCATCGTGTGCTATCACATTGGTTTCCAATCACACACACGACAAGTCATTGACCAAGGAGAAATAGTCTTTTGTTATTTTACCTTAACTGAATAGTTGCGGCACCATTTTAGTGTTTGTAAATACTCATACCTACTTAACTGTAGGGATGTTATGGATATGAAATTTCAAATCCGGATAACGATACGGATATATGAGTAATATTTTACCGGTTTCGGTTACGGTTAGATGATTTACGACTTGGGAGAAATATATAATGTATTTACAAGGTTTGACTTGTTTCTAGGTTTTGTGTGATATTAATATAATTAAAGGAAAAAGCAAATTAATAAATTTCTATTCATATTGTATCTAGTTTTTGTAACCGGCCGTTTCTTCGCTTTGCTAGATACGTCATGTTGATAAACACTGACCGCATCCGAAACTGTTATTCGTTTTTATCAGGCGTTTCATATTTTCTTTGCATTTATATCTTTAAACTTTTCACGTGAATCACTCTGTCTATTGGTACAAAGCGTATAAAAAACTATGCAATAGTTTTTGTGACCACCGAGTACAAACAGATAGAGAAAGATTTTGCTTTACACTATGTAAGGATACTTTAAATAGTATTTTCTGTTCAGTAGTAATTTAAAGTGTGATGGGGTGTATGAAGTTCCATTTATTCTTGAATCCAAGCAACTTCTACTGCCCCTAGGACACTTCTGTCTAGAAGAGACGTTCAAAACTTCGGTCTTCTCTACGTACCATCTAATTTATTCTTGAAGGTACTTTCTTACGGTACGGCTCTTTAGCCACCTGACTAGCCACCGTCCTCCTGTTGTCCAGTGTGAGATATTCTTAGCTCGTTTCTCATCCAGTACTGGAGAGTCAGTTGCAAGCAGTTCTGTCCGATTTAAATTTATTATTAACAATAGTAACTTTTGCAATCAATGTAACATTTTACACAAATTATTCAAAAGCTACAAACTCTGTAAAGGTAACTAATTTATCGTTGTACATTTTAACCTTAATCTCGTAAACGTAGGGGAAAATAAACGAAATTTAATGTAGCGCGGCAACCCCATTATCTACCTGCAGTTAAATTTTGATGGTAACATTTGTATTTATGCCGGGACATCTTTAACGGACGTTTGTAATCCAAAGGAATAACTAAGGGCTACAAGATAGAACCTTCATATCTGATCAAATCAGAATAAGATCTCTAATGATGAAACTGCGTTTAGTTGTGCAAACCGTGGTTGTAATTAAGATACATATGTCTCTTTCGTTAGAGATCGATGAAGTTAAGCAAAGCAAGTAATCTTTTATGTGCCGTTCAGTAGTTCTGAAAAAGTTAAATAATTTTTATTATTTTGCAGTAATCTTAAAGGCTTGTCAGAGGCCTTTAGACAAATAAAGAAGTTTTAACAATCATGAACTTTAACAGTTCCATCAAAAGTTGTATTGTCTTCTTATCGAGACCACTAATAATGTATATTTTTCTTTTGCAGACGCATGCGGTCTTTCGGACGTATCTCACATAGAAAGTCTGCAGGAGAAATCTCAGTGCGCACTCGAAGAGTACTGCAGGAGTCAGTACCCCAACCAACCCACGAGGTTTGGGAAGCTTTTATTAAGACTACCATCGTTACGAACGGTCAGTTCCCAAGTCATCGAGCAGCTGTTCTTCGTGAGGCTAGTCGGGAAGACGCCCATCGAAACGCTGATCCGAGACATGCTGCTATCCGGGAGTTCATTTTCGTGGCCGTACATGGCGACCATGTGACATACGATGTGGCGGCAGCTCGCAGCGGCCTGATCCACGCCTTACNNNNCGCCGTACCTGCCCAGCCAGCGCTTCGACTTGAGGTTCCACAGGGAAGCACCCGAGGACGCGGTCACGTCTTCCAGTGAGTTCCACGACGCTGAGCCGTCCGAAGAATACTTCGGCAGGAGCAGAGACAGCGAGCGAGCCGATCCTTGCCCAACCTTCGATCCGGTCTCAGCGTTCTATACTCCGAAGGCTGCAGACCACGAAGGCTTCGAGACCGCGTCGAGCGATACCCAAAAGGATGCTCATAAGACTTCGTTGATGATCGAGAACCTTCTCAGTAGGAGTGATTCGTGTTCCCTCCCGGACGTGAAGTGACACGAGTTTGCTAGGGTCAGTAATGTCTGTTAGTTCAAGTTTTGTTCCTCTGTAAAAAAAATAGGATAGATATATATTATTTAATACTGTACATAAAATGTTTTTATTGTAAATTTACTTGTATATTTAATGTGATAAGGTACAAGAGGCATGTTTTCTACTGACGCTGTTAGATAGTGACGGGATGTTTCCTAGCACGGAATTGATTCGTCTGCGATTTATAGAACTCTTAATGTGTAAAGTTGCTATGAATTTTACAAAGATAATATTATAGTGTAAAACAATCTTAGATTGGAAATGCAATAATTTAAACTTCAGTCGTGCAATCGTGTATAGATTTATAGATTTTTTTTTATTTTCCGCATTTTTATATATACTTACAACTATAAAGTAAAGGTTAGTAAGTTACATACCTAACTCCGAAAATACTGGTTCAATTTTTAAAGGATTTTCTGTTCAGTATAAACTGAATGACGTCATTTCGACTTAAAGAGAAAAAGAGGTAATGATAACTATTTCTTAATTTGTACCAATAATTGGATTTAGAAGACCAGCATAGTTTCACCTTAGTTCAGGTTCTTAAAATAAATAATAAGTAGTAATTCGTTACATAGTAAATACTACCTTAGTTTTACTAACTCGAATATTTACCATCAGAATCCAACCAAAACAAGATATGTTAATTATTAATCCCTTTTTTTTGCTTACTCTGAAACACCGGTATCATTTGCCTCCAATACAAATGTATCTCTGCATTGAGCCGTAAATAAAAATGTTATAAGATATTGAAAATTAACTGAATAAATACAAGATATTTATTTATACTGGTGCTCTTTCGTTTACGGAAAAATCTTAGATTATTAATTATATGACGTCAATGTTTCAAGATTTCACAGAAACAAAAAGATTTCTTTTACGTATTAGCCACTGTATCGTATAGAATAATGTACAAAATTTATATAATTCCGAAAAGCATTTATTACGAAATTTTTACATTTAAATTTTGAAAAAAAAACATTAACTGCATGACGTAGATGTTTTTATACATTATTTTTAAAGTTTACATGATATTTGTTTCTTTTTACAGAATTGTAATTTACATAAAAATGTTTGTTTTTATTTGGAAATATATTTTTCAATTTACCCCGTTAATTCGAGTGTTACTTATAAATATGCTTTAGACATATAAAACTATTAGTGATTGATGCATATTTAAGAAGTGATGCGTATTTATTTGTGAACAATTGTATCTTTTATATTTAGATGCTACACACACTGTTATTGATGATTGATTGATACGTATGACACGGAGAAAAAGTAATCCTGTCAGCTGATAAAATTAATAATGTATACTTTACACTAAACTCTGTACAATAAATAGTTTGTAAAAATTTTGTAGCTAGGTTTTGTTATCGACGTAACCAAAGCCTATGTCTATTTGAATTTTTGCCTCTCCGTATATCTCTTTACGATTACGTGGTCACTGAACACATTCTGATTATATTTGGTATGTATTATTACAATCTAATGGTAAATATTATCAATCGATTGTCGATTATTAATGACAATATTGAAAATATCCTAATGTAATAACATATGATCATTCATAACAAATGATCATCCCAGAAAATGGATCTGTCCCTGGAATAGCGAATGAAAGTTTGTAACTTTTGGGTTAGCCAATTTTTACTGATTTTCTGCAACTATTGGAATAAAATAATATGTAATGAGACACACGTAAAATAAATTGAACGCCTGATAAACGTAAATAGCAATCGTTTCTCGTACCGGTGCTATTTGTAAGCGTAAGGTGTAGGTTTTCTGGACCATAACGAGGGCGCGTTACTAGTTATACCTTTTTACTCTATTGCTCATTAACAGTGTGGGTAGTTCTAATTAATAAATGTTGTTTATCGTATGAAAAGCGACTTTTACGCGATCTACAATTACATTTTATTTAGCTTGACAGAATCAAGGCCTGAATAATGTTTTTTCTACTGACTTAAAGTTAATTCTATATGGCACTATTAATTTAAGTGGCATATTTTTATCGTAATAGTAACAACTTATAAAGAGCCAAATTAAATAATTAAAAAATGACATTGACTTGGTTGTCTGGTTTACTTTGTACCTACCTAACAAACTCATCTGGTATTTAGGCAATACTTAGCCAGATTGCGATCATACATTAATTAAAAATTTTAATTTCAAATACAGGATTTAAATGAGTTGTGGTCGCTGAGTGTTTTTATGAGCATTTTATACAAGTAACAGCCAACATACACCATGGGATAATTAAGGCTTATGGAATAGTCTGCACTTACGGATTATATTACTTTTTTCGTTGCGCTAGCGAAGTACAAATGTTGAAATTGTAGATCGCATATAAGCCACTGTCTCAATTAACAATAAAAATTTCTACAATTCTTGACAATAATTCCTGTTACTTTCAATTAATGCGTCTTTTAAGAATAGGGACGAAATGAAGAAATATATTACATAATACTATTTATTGTATTATGTGTGCACATGTTCCATAATATTCATTGTTTTTGAAAATGTATGGTAGCCCTATCCTTATTCGAACGCATTATATTTAAATATCTTTTGTATTTATTTATTGACAAGTGTGAGGTCTCCTGCCAAATCAGTTAGGGTTGTCACAAAGAAGCAATGAGTAGTCGCAATAATTGTACAGGTGTAAAGTTGGTGTGTGTATGATAAAGTTGTGCGAGATGCATTATATTGAGAAATTAAAGATGTCTCTCTGGATTTTATACGTTGTTTGATTGCTAACCTGTACCAAAACGCAAAGAATAACATTTAAGTAAAAATATATTTCGTAATATAAAAGCTTTCGTAATTTATGTCATGAATTTCTTCAAAGAAGCTGTAAAACGAGTTCTCCAGCAGGATCTATGTTGCATTGGCAAGTTCTCCAGTGTTACGTATGTCCGTAGGCGACCACATACCTACCATCAAGTAGTCCGATTTTTGCTGCCGATAAAATATTAAAAAAAAAATGTTTTTTAGTAACGTTTACAAATTATTAGTTCCCTTATAGTACTTAAAAGAAGCAATACTAATCAAACGACTGTGGATATGACAACTATGACAACATTAACTTCAGTTAACTGCGAGCACGTATGATAAATCAGCACCATATCAATAAACAAAAAGCAATTAAGCAATATCAACCAAAATTGCGTGTATACCAATTTGTTAATGTCTCTATAAGCATTGTTAATGTTTCCTAACACTAACTAAATGATACCTACTAATACCTGATGTACGACGAACAATCTAATATTAAAGATATGTTCGTAAAAAGTATTAGGCTAGAAGTTTGAATATTGGTCTTCCGCATGGGTGACGCGAATTTGAATCCTGCACGCACCTTTAGTTTTTCCAAATTATGTAATATAATGTTATCTAAGTATTACTATAATAACTTACATATAATATATATAAGTACAATAATAGAATAACTTGTCCGCATCGGTGTTCTCGCCTACCTATGATGTGGGAGTCTTCAAAGGAAGAGTGAATAGCCTTTTATAAGCTATTGCGCTCAACATCTTAGACTTCATCACCACATCCCATCAGATGGGATTATTGTCAGACATTGACCTAATATATGTAAAAAAAAATTGAAATGAACTATAAACTGTTTCCGTGAAGAAAAAATCGTAATAAAACCAAGAGTTATAATGTTTTCAAATGTATAATATAAAGTCCATCAACCTGCACATAACATGGTAGATTAATCTTAACCTCTCTCTGTTTAAGCTTTTTATTTGATACTGTTTGCATTGAGATTATTATGAGTATGGTGGCCATATGTGCTTAGTTATTTTACTTATTATATTTGGTTCAGAAAAGTACTCGATATTAAAAA
Organism: Megathymus violae; assembly: GCA_003671415.1. Classification (NCBI taxonomy): domain Eukaryota; kingdom Metazoa; phylum Arthropoda; class Insecta; order Lepidoptera; family Hesperiidae; genus Megathymus; species Megathymus violae. Next base: position 2,200,360 of record PDGT01000052.1, read on the forward strand.
TCATGAATCTTCACAAAGAAACGGTTATAAAATAACCTCCTACTTATATCTTATGATATATATGTACCGCCGACAAACGAAGCCCTATTTATCCATTTTCACCACATTCCAACTCTCCTAGGCACATATTGGATAAAATTCAAAATTTTTACAATCGATAAACACTGTCAGTTCAAAAACATTTATAGTGTGTTAAACGTTTTTTAAGCAACACATAAAAGAAATGAAGTAGCTCCATACGGTTTACGAGACCGTAAATATCCCATTACCTAATTAGCGCACGAGTGTAAAGTCACAGGTGTTCACAAGCACGACGTCACAAATCACATTCCCACGCACAAATCACGGATAGCCTGTGCGGCGGCTCGCGGCGCACCTGTTGACAACCCTGTCGCGTTAAGCCTCACAGCGGTAACGATCGTAGGGTCTGTTTTTAACTTATATGATTTTTTGGTTATATCAACAGTATATGAAAGTTGTGATTCAACCGTGCTGTTTATTAATAAACCGTTTATAATTTGATTAATAAAATGTTGTTTGAACTTGAAGGGTTTAAAATTAGGTTTAAGAAAAGTGATCTATATCGATATATGATATAATCGATGTATGAGAAAAACTACTATTAGGGGTCTTTAACGCAATAGAACCCAAAACAATAGTCGTTAGAATTTTTATCTGTTTGTCTGTAGGTACATTTGTTCGCGGTAATCTCAGACACGACTTTTCCAACTTCATTACGATTTTCACTAATGTATTGCAGCAAGCATCACTTAAAATTTGTTTCGTCGCAATCCGTCCAAAAATAAAAAAATTATGAATTACTAATACATGTATTTCTAATTCACAAAACGAAAAAAAAACCCAGTCCTAAAAGAATGCAGATGCTCTGTCTAACAATAAACTAGTTTTTATGAAACGAAGCGAGAGCAGTTTGCTGTTATACATAAATTAATAAACGTATGTAGACTGACATCGTTGCGTTAAGATTCCTTTGTGTCTTATGCTGCTGTGTTGGATATTTGACAAAAATGACACATCACAAAATATCATTCAAGAAAACAAAATGTCTTCTTCGAATGCCAGCCGAACCTGTGGCCTCTCACTCGGGAAGCGGGACCACTACAACAGCCTGCAGCCATCAGCCAGTCATCTCATAACACCCTGCGATTAACTTGAATGGCAGAGAACCTAGCGATCTCAAACAGAAGAGGTAAGGTCTTCTCTGTTGTTCAGCTTTGTACACCGCGAGCGGACAAACTTGCAGGATAAGGATAAGTATTGATGGAACACTTTATACGTTAAATGTTGTACCTACTTATAGACATAAAGACTTAGTAGGTAGGTGTAATTTCTTAATTTTACGAGTTAATATCCTCATTAAAATCAAATCGAACTTCCTTACGTGCCTGTCAATACGAGTATTACAATAGTGCACTTGCGTGCGCGCGGTTTACGGAAGGTTCGGCATTGCGGCAGTTTGATACTTAACACGGGACCCCGTAGACCGCCCACACAGCACATCTAGAACCAGTGGCAGCAAAGGAAACAGCCACTGGACAATAGATGCTGGTTCGTGCAACACTGTTTACAGTTTCAAATATGGCAATAATTCTAATTATTTAATCCAGCCCTACAACGTTGATTGGTAAATTTGAATCGTCCGCGTTTTTCAACCAATAGCAAAGCGCCAATCACGCGCATGCGCGACTCGAAAGAGGTGTGGGGCAAGAAAATTAACCGATTCTACCAATAAGTTTTACACAAGTGTATACGCAGCCCTTACGGCAACGTTTCAAACCTTACAATCAAGTTGAAAGCCATTGCTGTCTACTCAAACTTTAATGAAATTTTAGCAGTTCCATTACATCATAAGATCCGAGTCTGAAGCCGGCCGGCAGGTGTTTTGTGGATCTTGGATGAAAACCTTGTCACAGAAGACCACGGTGGCAGCCCTAAGGTGATTCGTAAACCGGATAAGCCGTTTCTGAGATTAGCGCGAACAAACGCACAGACATACAGACAAAAATTTTAACAACTATTTTTGTAGGTTCTATTGCATTAATAAAGGTCCCTTATAGTAGTTTTTCTCATTTATCCTAAATGTACTGGAAGCGATCAGTTAAAATTTTATTATATGAACATGTCTCTATGTTATTGATGCGTGTGAGCAATAAGAACAGCCAGTTGCTTTTACCAATGAAGCCGGTGTGGCTTCCAGCGTCATTAGGTCCATGAATCTTTTTACTACTGGATATAGGCATCTCCTAACTTCTGCCACTCCGACCAGACTCGAGCATGGTGAAACCGGCGGATCCGCTTTCTTCTTCAGGTCGTTAACTCAAGCGGTCGACGCCACGATATTCGTCGTCTTCTTCAGATCATCAGACCAGGTTGTCGAGGCCGTCCCGCATTGCTTTTATTAATTCGTAATGGCGAATACAGGAACTTTCTTCCTAATGGTAATCGGACATTCAAACTATACCATAGAATAGCCACAGGCCATAGAAAAGTAATAATAAATTTAAAATAAAGTTTTAAAGTTCTTTTTCCAGGACTATTTCCAGTAGGAACTTGTTCATGATATCACGTACGTTGGCCGCAGGATACGAGATAATTTTGAAATTTTAAACGTAAATAATACTATAATGTGAACAAACCTGCAAATACAAATTTCCTGTAACCTAATCAAACGCATGTTAATTCTTCTAAAACACAAGAACACTCGGACGAGTCCTCCTCATCCTAACAGTCAGACTTCTCTCTTTCCCTGCTTTAAATTTAACTCGCACGCGTTTAATACCCGAAACATTTATTCTGAATCAAAGGCCACAAAATAACTTGCAGTGTTGTCAAGACCGATACCACTCACGCAACTCTACCCACGTGACACATGCCCTTGGAAATATTGTTTGCGAACACTCCTGCAGGAAATGTTTGCTCCAAGATTATAGCTTCACAAATTGGTCAAACGTGTGAGCCGCTGACCGATTGTTCGCACGCAATCGCGCCCACACAGTCAGTACTATGTTTTATTGCGCTAGATGAATTCCAACCAACCACATTTTGTAAATGTTGTATTGAAATTTGGATTATTGTCGAAATCGCGGAGCTGTAGGATTCATAGGACCTGGAGTGGCCGATATGGCGCCATTTAGGCTCGACATGTCCAACAATGGACTATGTAGGTCTCCGCGGTAATTAGTACATTTAAAATGCATATTTTTAGTTTACTGTAACAAAACGTCCTATTTAGTCTTATTATATACAACTAACCAATATTTAGAATTATTTTATGGGGCTTGCAGTTCGTTTTTACAATAAGGTTCCAAAGTTGATACGTGAATTACCTAATGGAACTTATAAGCGACGCGTTAAAACACGGCTTTTAGGTAAAGAATATTATAGTATAGTTGAATATATCAGTGACACGGACGCGGAAATAATGTGTCGAAACAAGTTCCACGCAGGTTTAAACTTACTCTGTACAGCCATATATTGTTTTAAAAAATGTGCTGCGGAGTTTCTTTCGCCATTTCTTCTCCTCAGTGTTAAAGCACCTTTTCGAAACGATAGTAGAAGCAAATAATTACGTGCATAAGTGTATTTACAGAATACCTAAATGATTTTGATTTTTGAACATAATTAGAAGGAAATTATAACTGATCAAACGGTAAAACATTTAGCGGCTAATTGTTCCCTTTAATAATTTGTCAAAGACAAAACTTGAACCAAACATTGAAATCCATGTCTGTTACATTTCAAACATCTGCAACGACTTCCTACCCTCAGCGAAAGTGCACTTCCCGGCAGGTGACGTGGACGTGAAATCAAAGTCACACACAGTCACAGGTCAGGAGTCACCACCGGTTGGTCACGCATGGCGCTCCTTTTGTGCTGTTTGCAACTGTCGTCATTACAATTAGTCACTCCACTGCATTTCAATTGTTATTGGACCGATGAAATGATTTGATTATAGAAACACATACTGACTTGCGTATCTCCAACAGAATCGAAAGACAAGGACGAGAAGGTAAGGTTTTTAAGTATCACTTTAGTAATAACATATTTTTTATTGGATTGCACAAAATTATTGTGAATCTCTAAAGTTGGTTCTACTTCGATTGTAACCATTGTGAGCTTTATTTGTTTTACGTTTGAGTGTCTATGGTAATTAATTCCCGTTTTAGAAACAACAAATATGCGAAGAACAAAACGAATATGCGCCATTTACGTAAAACGAAGGTGCACGTCGAGAAAAATTAAGTAATTTAAGTATTTCGTATGAACATCGATTTCTAATTCTGTCCTATCTGGAGTCGCAGTTCACCGACCGGAATTGATTTGTGTCCTTGGAACTTTCGCATTTTTCACATAATTTCAATGCAAAGCTTAATTGGTTTACACAAGAGCACTTCAGTGAGTTTCAGGAGGGCGGTGGGCGTGGCGGGGTCGCCCAATGGGGTCGGAGGTCGTGACCCGCGCCTTCAGTGCGATTGATTCGTGCCTCAGTTTGACGCCCCTGCCTCGCAGGCTACACGTATGCGCAAGTATCTTGTGATATAAACTATATCCTTGAAGAAACAAGACCAAATTTTTCCGGTGCTCTGCCAACAATATCTTGGTCGTATCGAAGCGTTGACAGCCAAGAAAGGATCGATGGATCCGATTCTTAACTAGATATTCAAATTTGAACGGACGAAATTCTTCAAATTATCAGGAGATAGTACTAGATTTGCGGTTTGGCAAACTGTACAGTTTTGTAACCATTGAATCATAAAATGATCAAATACATACAACCAAGAAGTGCTGATAGGTATCCACTAACGTATCAATTGCAACAGATCGCTAAGGCTACGCAGACACAGTTGTGTTAAGTTGGATATATTTCATAAATCTCGTTGGTTACCGTTACACATCGGACGTTAAACCATGTCACAGACCTTTAGACAGCAGTTTCTGACGTTTGAGATAGCCTGACCCACAAGCAACGCGCACGTGCTGCAGTTCATTGCTGCTATTCTTGGACGCGGCAAAATTCACACTTTTTATTGAGCCGTTAATGAGTGAAACCCTCATAATATGGGTCCGAATCGAAAACAAACTAATTGATATAATGATATCTCTACAACATTTTAAATGGCTGTCTAAAATAAATTCAATTCTCCCATTTACAAGATTAAATAAGAAGGCCTAAAATGTAAAGGTAATAAAATAAAGAATTCCGTGTCAATCTCGAGACCTGTTCCGTGGAAGGTAGGGTCATTATCAACTAAGGTTGTCATAAAAAGCGTGTGATTGTATAAATAAACAATATAGATGTGGTCAGATGATCTGAGAAGTTTCTTTCGCCGTTTCTTTTCCTCGATGTTAAAGCACCTTTTCGAAACGGTAGTAGTGGAAGCAAAGAATGACAAAAAAAGAGAAATTGTATTTACAGAATACCCATATGATTAAATGATTTTGAATTTGAATTTAAATTTATAAGTATGTATAAAAATGTATTAAAATAATAGGCCAATAAATGCGTGCTTGTGTCTTTGTCTACATTGTGATGTAAAGCGTTGTTTGGAGATGCGCCGATAAGACGGACAGACGGACGGCCGATCGGACATGTTGGTTGTACCTACACCTAGGTGATCCTATAGAACAGGGGAAGGGATAGAGAAGCCTTTCAGACGACGCACTATATTAAGTAATCTTGTGGACTATGAGTTGAAGTAACATCATTATTAATGTTTTAAAAATGTAAATTGTTTATAATTTTATGAGTGCATACAGACATGAATGCTTAAAAAAGAGAAATTTTAAAAGAAGTGTAAATTATGTTAAATAATATTCAAATGATTTACTAGATATATTTTTTTGGAGTCAGTTTCCAAAATAAAGTGTAGGAAAAGCGTAAAACACAGTTGATTTAATTTCTACATAAGCAATATGAATAGATTGCTTTAGTCACAACTTTATATAGAAAAAAACCATGCTGAATATGACATTGTCCATATACATTTCAGAGTCAGCAACTTAAGTAAATGTTATAAAGGGCAAACCATCAGGTCTAGTACACAAGAAATTACTCTGTTAGCATTTTCTAATAATATTTTGTTTAACGCAATTTTATATTATGGTCTACCCACAATAAAAACAAATAGTCATTCATAACTTTCACGATGTATCCTACTCTACACCATCCATCTTCTCCACTTGCGCCTAATCGCGCGGGTGGTCGCGCCTGATTGTGATTGACAGTCGCACGTCACACCATCTCATTCATCACTCACCATCACCATCCAACACTTTGACATAACATACATCGCTCGCACACTACCGCAAGCTACTCAAAGCATCCCACTCAAACATCATTGGAACCGTAACGAAAGAATAGTTGGGAAGAAAAATTGGCTTAAAAACCGTCGTGGTGAACGGCCAGCTAACTAGATCTGGACTCGAAAGGCGTTCAAAGGCTCGAATATTATATGTTAAATATGGGTGACGTACGAATGTAAAGGTTTTGAAACGACGCGTCAGATCAGAGACTGTATTGTATTTATGGCGTTTATTTTTCACGGGTTTACCGTGTGTACAAGTACAGCTCCGTGGGAAAGCGACTTTGAACGTTTTGATTGTGGAGGTACCGTTACCGCATCTGCTAAGTTTGGCACCCAACAACTTTTCAGTCGGTGCTAAATTCATGTGTGTATTTAAAATAGATTCTCCTGTTCCCGTAATTAAAAACTTTACTTAACTTAATAATAATGATAAAATAATACAATCAGTTTCTTGCCTTTAATGTTTCTAAACCCATTTGTACATTTATATATCCATAGCCAGATGAGTTGACTCTCAACCTGTGTTACCGCGGGGCTATGGTTCCGTGTTCTTCATATGTGTAACTTTACATATATATGGTCTCTGCCAATTCTATATATCATCTGACTATCGATCAAATTAAATTTTTACGAGAGATGTGGTTTTTTTTTTTTGTTTTTTTTTTTTTATTAGTGAAAGTGACACGCGCGCATTTCGATGTGAATAAATATAAAAAAATGATGCAGATACGTTTTACTACAACAACATCTAAAACTGACTTGGTTCATGCTTGACAATGTCTCAAAAGTTTTTAGTTCCTTATCAATAAAAACAATAGACATCGGTGACAGTTCTCCCTCTGTCGGTTCAGTCGGCAAATGTCAGCCCTAATGGAATTTATGTCCAATCAACGATCCACAAGCGGTTGCACAGATAAGACCGATCGTGAGATATGCTAGCTTAAGTTTTAGGGGGTGCAATTACATTATAATTTAAATTTAAATTAAGTGTTTCTTTCTAGTATTACTATATAAAGTTGAAATGAATTAAGCGTTTTTTTGGGCAAATTTGTCGAATACAAACGAGCAGACGATCCACCTGATGGTAAGTGGCCACCGTCGTCCATGGATATCGGTAGCATTAAAGGTATCACTGAAATGTTGTAGGGCAGGAAATGAGAAGAAGGTAAGAAAGAACTCTCAAACCTAAGCCGGAACACGACGAGTCGCATGATTAATAATGTTTTATATGTTATAAGTAACTAAAAGTAAAATATAATGCTGCATATCGCTATTTTATGTATAATAATTCTGTGCACAATTAATAAAAATATTTAACATCTCACTTAACCAAGAAAAATTTTAAATATTGTAGACATTTTTTCATGAGATAACTAATTACCACCATGTTACATGTTACATATTGTTAATGTCACGATTCGAGTAGTACACGCTTCAAAGAATTTGCAAATGCTTTGAAAGAGACAACGTTATCATAGGAGTCACTTCCGTGATTAATGACCTGATGAAGATACCGATATGCATTTGAGCATTTGATGTCAGATTGTGAGCCAATTAATAGAGGCCTGTGACCTAGTCTTGTACCTCCAAACCTTGTAAATAGAACACACAGTATTTTTATATATGATCATATTGAAATACCAAAAATTGCTTCTCCACAACTGAAGACAACGTGATATCGTTAGAATTATCGCTGGTTTGTAACGGTCGACGGTGGATTGTCAGGGACGTGTAAAAAGTAGCTGTCATCCCCGTCGTAGTCTCTCGCACTTCAGACGACACGTCGATACTGTATGGCACTATCAGTGGAGTGGTCGTGTTGTGACATGTTGAGAGATTGTAAAATCTATCTATGTTGGTACTTATCAAATTATATAGAAGCCCCAACGTTAATTATTATTAGAGTTACGGAGTACGTATTCTTTGTGGCCATGTTAGATAACTAAAATAAATAGACTTATAAATAACTAGCGGTCTCATCCGATTTCGTTTTAGTTAAACAATTAATTATATATCCACGACAATTCAAAATTTTATGTTTTTTTACCTCGTTTAGACATCATTAGGTTTACTGATATTATATACAGCCTATCATCTGCGCAATCACGTTTTCTCACTACAGCACAATTTTCACGTAGATCAGTCAAGCCGTTTTTGAATTGTCTCGAGACATACACGAAAACCTCAATAGATTTATATAGTAGTATAGATATTTTTTAATTTTATTCACTTTCTTGCTTCGGAAATCGCGTTAAGCAGTCAATTCTTAACCAATAGGCCATGTTGGCTAACACTTAAGATGACTACGAACTTTGCTCTAAATTTCATGAAGCCTTATCAAAAGACTCCCGTGCCTATACCTGCCGCATAGTTTCAAGAACAAAATATAAGAAAATACCCTATTCATTTCAGAAATCAAACATTATCACAAAAGGTACATCGTGACTCTCAAAGCATCTGTTACCACGATCCGAAGTTGAATTTCAACGAATTTCAAATTCGTTACCGAGTTGAACCAATTTACATAGTCATAAATACATTTCATACCCTCTCGCCCGTGGGGTAAAAAGTCACCCCACGGGGCCTTTTTTACCCCAAAGATAAGACTTGTCACGAGTTGACAGATGTCGTGACATTTACAAGTCGCGTAAAACAGTGAACGTTTCTTGTTAAGCCGCTTTGTATTGCTTCTTTTCGTTTGTATATTCGTATTCTGGAATAAGAGGGAAATAAAAATATCAATTTTTTTTCTACAAAAAGTACTCCAAACGGGCTGGACATTTATTCCAGCTATTTCACGTAACTTAAACTGTTTTGGAACTATTCTTTGTACAACATTGTGATTTTTATACCTACAGAAACTAGAAATCCCTCTTTTCACTTTGGACAGTTTTGCGGTCCAATAAAAAAATAAATAAAAAAAATAAATCAAATAGGTCCAATCCCAGCATCAAAGGTATCCTAGCTTGTGTCCCATAACATAATATACCAAGAATCATCTAAATCTGTTCAGTGCTTTTAGTTTTATACGTGTCGGACAGACAGACAGAGAAAAATGTAACTTATACAGCTCCTGCTTTATTATTAGTAAAGACTACCCATTGCGTGCCCATTTCTATTAAGTTTAGATGGAAATTCCCCTACTATCTACATATAACGTTATAACTTTCTCTATTACTACACAACACTCGTACTGTGATTTATTCACAGGTCGGAGATGGACGGTATTGCTGTCGGCATGGTCTGGCATCTCCGCGGATAAATGGATAATTCCCGCAGAGTAACGTTTCCGCAAAGGATTCACTGTTTTCACAATAATTACCCACAAAAGGTGTACTGATTCCTAGCAGAGAAAAACTAGTTTCCAATACGGTTCAAACACAGCTCCGTGCAGGCTCCGCTGTAGCACGAGTTGTCGAGTGTTGTCATAGCGTCGGTGCTGCCATCACTCGGGTCACGTGCTGCGTTCCGTTTAGCAACCGTATTCATGACTCCGACACATAAACTTTCCGACAAAAAATATGATGAATCATAAAAATCTGATTTGCAGTTGAACATGATTAAGCGATAAGATATTTTCATAGATAGAAAATAATGCAATTTTTTTCAAGCTATTTGTATAGATTTAATTGTAATAGTAAAATTATTACACATATTTTTTCGAGTGGTATTTAATTTTTAATATATGAATATTTTTATTTTTTATGTTGTTCAATATTAATTTAATTTGTCATTATTAATGAATCATTCATTTTTGTTCGATTTTTATCCTGGGACAAGTCGCAGGATATAAAACAAGCTTTTAGTTTTATTACACACCTACTAGTATATTCCGAATTAAAAATTTGATTCTTAAATCTTAAATAATTTTATATAAATGCAATAAATAATACAAAAATTTATGCTTTTGCAAAAACTATACTGATATACCTACTATACGACAAGCCTTATTCGAATATCACCGCGGCATTAGATCAAGACACAGATATTTCCCAGAGAACGATCAAATGTTGATAAATAATGTTCACCGCGGCTCCCACACTTCCTTCACCATCCCACACTACCTTCGCCATTGAACTATTATCCAAATAAGTTACAGTTTCTATAATACAAGACAACTCCACAACTGTCGCGACAGGCATACAACTCCCAATACATTTTCATCCTTACGTCCTCACACATAAAAGCCACTCGATACAATACTAGTTTACACGCCACCGTATCCCACAATTCCATATTCGCTCACCGTTAATCAAAAAACTTTTGTCGAGAACCCGTCCAAAAATCGTCTTTCCATCTGATTAATGGTATAACCTGACAGCGGCCGCGCCGGTCGAAACGACCCGAGATTTTAAGAAAACAAACAACAAATAAAACGGTGTCGCTAATGATACTTCTAATGGTGCAGAATAATTGTCGTCACACCATTAGGAACGCATAAATAGTGAATACCGTTAAACATTCCCTATTACTTAACAAAACGACCTGTTTGCTGATCCCGAGTCCGGCAGTTGAACAAATAGCTGTCACGACATCATTAATTACGAATCTTTGGAAACCTTTCCGGTAAATATAAATTGAATTCGTGCCTTTCATCGATTTATGTTGGCATAATTCCCTGTGAAATTTCGCCAAATTTTTCTACGGGTCTTCTACAGACTACATTCAGTGGGTAAATTTCGGTAAGATTGTAAATAACGTTAAAGTCTCTCGTTGGTACGTTAAAGCAATGAGCCACAAGAATGCACGAGCCTCGTGGCAAACTTCATTTATTTCGCCTCGATTCAAAAATCCTCCCATAAATCTGCGCGTCAATTCTCATTTACCGGAACACATCAGGTACGCTACAAATTCCCACTACGCCAATTAACGTCGCTTTCACGTCGCGCATCACTAAATGTTCTACCCTTCAGACTAACCGTTACACATGTCTAATGCGTTCACGTTTTACGGAGGAACTATGATTCTCGCGTTAACCACCTCCGCGCCCTTCTGACATTGGCATAAAATGCATTTGGGCATCAGCGAAAACGCGCACTGAGAGATTAAAGTGCAAAGAACACGTGGAAGATTTCCATCCCGCCCTCGTAGCTCACAAAACGGCGAAAGTTGTCATCAAATACGCATCCTTCGAGGGCGGGAATCAGTTTTAAAACCCATTAAGCGGGTGGGCCCCGGGAGGTTGTAATTAGACTGCGTTAATATTTAACAAGTACGACGCCACAGAGATTAGCGTAATGCTGGCCCAGCTGCGTCCGGGCACCTTCTGTGACTTCGCTTTAAAAAAGCCACTCTGTCAACGGCGTCGTCAAAAATTAATTATGTTATGTCCGCTCTGTGAAAAGGAGATTTTGGCGGAGCTAATGGCTTTGTAATCGGCTGGTTGCAAGCTAACTTTGAAATGAAAAGCGAGCGATATTTTTATTTCATTACACAAATGTTTTGTTTGAGGTAACTTGGGGTTTTGCGCAAACAATACAACGTTAGATTAATTTTCGACAAAGTTGCGTGGAAAAGGGAACTAGACCTGTGAAAATTCGTAAGTGTAATCCTTTGAACCCTTTCCGTGAAATTAGAATTACTTAAAGATGGCCGACGTGGGTGACTAATGGCCAATGCATTATTAAAGCCCCGCGGTCGGCTGCGGCGAGTAAAGGGTTAGAGGGACAGATTATGTTATTACAAATTTTGGTTTTGCGAGCTGTCTCGTCGTGACGACAGATACGCGTGTGGGAGTCTCCACAGAGCAGATATGTTTACGAATGAATTTATACACAAACCATGCCATTTAATTAATCCAATATAATATTTCAAAGTAGACTTTAGATATTTCCATCCTCGTATATTCAATATTAACGTCGTAATAGGCATAACAAATACAAACAGACAAGCACATTCACTCTTTCTGTAATCTACGCTGGAGCAGCATGATGGATTACATGGATCTTTTTGAACATTTTTTTGAAGTTTGCGATTATTGTCCGGCGCTTTCATTGGCCAATTGTGATATTTCTAAAAGTACTGAGCCTAGAAAATGTAAGCTCATCAAAAAGTTGCATCACATCCTTAACATCCCAATGCTCTAACCTCAGACTCATCTCAGCAGCTCTCATCAAAGACATTAAAGTGTGTTTACGAAGACTGAAACATAAAGATATTGTTAGATAAAAATACTCCAAGTATTGTTGTATGAATATCCCGGTAAGCAAGGTAGAATATAACACTCTTTATGGTAATCCATAACAATAACAAGAAATAAATAAAAACGTCAGCTTACAATATACAGAAACAACAGTTGTTCTTGACATCAAACGTCGATCTCTTCCAGACAACCTACAACAAGATAGTATGCGATTGTCATATATATTTTTGTTTTGATTAAAACCATAATGGTATGAATTTACTACTAAGGTTAATTAATCAATGAACCAGTCCAATGGTGACAACTTTTTAAAATGTTAAATCCTGATTATACTTTTAATTACACATATTTTATTAAACTATTATTATTTCAGAATATCTATGAATAAACGAATGTATTACCTATATGGACCTACATATATTCCCTGTGTTTCGGATGGCACGAACCCACACAATTAAACCTAACAAACACTCACCACCCGCAAACAGACAATTATATGTATGTCAAATAAATGTCTGCCCAGGCCGGGAATCGCACCTGGGATCCCTCGCTCGGCGAACAGGATCACTATCAATAGAGCAACCTGGCCGTCAACGATATGGATATATGGTACTTGTGTGGATATTATGGAACGATGAGTATGAACTGTGTCATTGAAACTACCATGAAGCAATATATAGGTCAAAATGAGACTAGGACATTATAGAGAACCAAAGACAACACTAAAATAAAAATTAAACTATAAAATAAAGATTAAACTATTATTTAATTAAAATTTTGGTTGATCTCATGTTTTCGTTGTAATTTTTTTTTTATTATATTATAACTCGCTGGATTGCACTGAGTCGCAATGATTGGCTAACTATGTCATTTTTCTAAGTCCATTTATAGCAACCTAGTGATCCAATCAGAAATATCATATTCCAAAGAAGGCAACTACAAAATTATTTGTTTTTAAATTTATTTCTGAAAATTTTATGACGTGATAAAGATTTGTATATAATTCTCATAAATAAACCACCTAATTAGTGTAAATGTATCATCACACATAGCTTTGGAGATATTTAGTCGCTGAGCTATTATCCGCTAATAACAAAAAGGAACAAAGAGAAATAAGCTTGCACTAAAAACTTTATTCATTCAATTTGGATATGAATACAATTTCAAAAAGATAAAGCTTTTTCTCAGACACTTACCAGCAAAATTGATTATTGAACATTTATAATTTTTTTTTTTTGCAAAAAAACTCATGAGTCAGTTCCAACCTTCCCACATTCGGTATCATTAGATGACCGGGGTGTAACAAACCGGTAGCGCTGAGAAAGTAAAAGTAATCAGTCACGGGTTGGTTTCCGGTAAGGATTACCGTACGCAAAAATCACAATACCCGCCTCAAGCAGTTAATGGCCGGTCCATGCATAAATTGAGACAGCACAAAAGGGTTAGACAAAGGTGTTGGCTATAGAAAAGTTTATTAATGTCATAGATGAATCATCGAACGGTCCGTTAGACCGGTCGGCGAATTTTTCGCTCTATCAAAAAGCGTAGTACGGTGACATAAGAACTACCACTGGGCCGCTGGACGTGACATTAAAACGTTTGTGTCACGATTTATTCCGTCACGTCAATTAAAATCGTTGGAATAATAAACTTAATAATGAATTCGGCGCTTTATTGTTTGTCAATAAAATGTATTATTGTATGAATTGTTATTGTTTGTATTTACGCAAATGTAAAAAGAGAGAACAAAAAATATTTTAACAATAAATATTTGTCATAAATATGATTCAAATGATAAGTAAATTATAATTTCCGAAAATTAAAACACTATCGTAATAAAATAATAATAAAAAAAAACTAAAAACACGCTTTTTTCAGCACCTACTACTACCTACAATTATCTTTGAAGTACTTACATATCTTTTTACATATTTTTTGCTTTTAACTAAAAAATAAAAACAGCTAACTTCTCAAGACTCGTGTTTTATTTGCCTTCGAATGAGCGTTTTTAAAGTAAAGTCGGCAAACAAGCAGATCAGTCGTTTGATGGTAAGTGGTCACTGCCGTCCCCGCCCGCCTGCAACATCAGGAGTATCAACAACGCATCGTCGGCTAAGAAAAAACAGGGAAACCACTTGGTAACCGCGCTCTGACACTACACCTCAACTAACCAAACATTTAAGTAACCTTATCTGACTTAAGATCCGGCGTCATTGCGTCATACGTTGTTCTGCAGGATGAAGCGAAGTAGACTTGGACTCATAGACTTACGGACACCTACAAATAAAACAAACAAAACCAAAGAAATTGTCTCATATGGAACGCACTAACCGAAATACATATATGAAAAGCTTTTGTCTAGGCAATTAAGTAGAAATATCAAGTAACCTTACCTCAGTATCTTACGAACTAGCTAGACGTATCGAGTATCATTATAATGGGCAATTAGAACTGTGAAAAACAGGACCACAGACCACCCAAATGCGACCTCTAAAAACGCAGCCGTTGCTAACAAAACACACGACGACCGCACCTTCGTTCGTATCGCGTGCACTTGGTCGGTTCTAAGATGGGGTTGTTTCGTGCATAAAGAAGCGCTATTTGTTTTCTCCTGACACCTCTTAGTAGCTAAACAAACAATGCATAAATTTAAGCGACTTTTGTGTTTCCCATAGAGTCTATTGTCAGCATTGTAACCTTTGTGCTTTGGAAGCCATTGTTTTTTTTACGTCTTTTGTACAACGATCATTAGATGTGATGTGTCCAGTTGTTCGTTTTTTGTTCGAAGCAGCTACTGCAGACGCTCTGGTGAAACGGGTTAAATTTTAAAACTAACTTTGTCTATTTGCCTAATTAAAAAATAAATTAAAATAAATTCTTAGATGTTGAAATGTTTAAATGTTGCGTCAAATTACACTTCACAAAACATTATCTAGGACAGAGATCAGAATTATTTGAAACCGAAAAGAGATTTAAAATATAAAATACTACAATGCCTTTGCCTGATGTCAATGTTCATTTGTAAATTTGTCAATAAATGGTCGAAGTCTAAACAATTGTCATTTTCATATCAAATAAATATAATAAAAACCGGCTATCGATTTCACCAAACACTCCAATCAGTATCAAGGCAGTAGCATCTTAGTTGCGTTCTGAAATAAATACACGAGATAACGTCATTCAAACTGAGTAGCTCAGGCAAAAAAAAAAAACACAAAATTAAATATACAATTTCCAAACCGTACATAATTCGGAAACTTCGGTATCCACGGTTCCAAAAATTTCTTTCGGAGCGCGCGTCAAACAAATGTCAATCAAACGAACCACACAACTGGATGCCAGAGGTCACCGATCATCGTCTAACACCTGCGCCAACGAGTCCTGCTCCCTATCTAATCTCGCACCACACGAATCTATACCTTATCCCCTAGCGTTAGAATCGAACGTATAACCACTTTTAGATTCAACGGCAGCAAAACTACCTTCACCTTTTCACTCCGTTACGTCTCCTGCGCTTCGGTTTTTTGCCTCTAAACATTCATGTCATTCCACCGAGCAAACATGTACACAAAGGCCTAGTCATCATCCCTTTTTATTAACATCGATGGCTGAATGGCCACAAAGGGTTTGTTCTCATTATGCGTAATCGGAGTCATTCAGGTGTTATATTGTAGTGCGCTTATAATGAGCTTACTGAACTTATTTAATACGAAGGGGTTCATACTGCGAATTAACGTTACATGGATTAAGTTCACTGGTAAATCTAATCTCAGATCTTGGATTTACTATTTTATTTAAATTCTAAAAATATCTTCTATATATCTAAATCGATAACAAAATCTATCTAAATTAAAATTTCCAAAACATATTGAATGTACAAATTCTGCCCGATACAATTTTATTATTAGAACAGATATTAAATATTTCATGTTTTTGCACAACTTAAAGTTAACGATGAAAAGTTATTTTAGATCGAATTCTATTTTCATATCTGAGGCAACAAGCACCTATGTTGTACTTTTATCTTATCATCGATAAAAACAAAAAAAGCCATTTTAAATTAGTTTTGTCTCACTGTTTAATTTTATATGCTGCACATTATGAACACTTTAAGAATTAACCATTGTTTGAGGTGAACAAAAAACGACGGGAAGCAACCTATAAACTTGACAAAACACGCTAGTTTCCGAAAGTTACCCGCAGACCTCCGACGTGACTTCAAAACCGAAACACATGACTTAATGTTATCTCCATGGCTCGGTAGCGTTCTGGATTTTGTTGTCAGTAACGGTCACACCCACTGCTGCTTACCTCAGCCACTTACGGTCGACACCAGCAGTCGGTCTATAAGCGCTTCAAGATAGGCCTTTTGAGTATACTTTAAGTCACCGATAAAAAGGCCAATAAGCATTTTTATTCATATTATCACATTAAAATAGCACTTCAAATTTTCGTAGTAGAAAAATAACGCTTTTATAAGCATGAAAAAATTTTCTACGCGTACAAAACAGACTACATAATAAGTAAATTATACAAATGTACAACATAGTGTTACAAAATATAAAGAAACATTATTTCTAAATCATTATTCCATACTACGTAACTGAATAAATTACAGAGAGAATATGTATTTTATATTTAAAATTTTGAAAGAATACTATTCAAAATTCATATTTAACTTTTAGTTCACAAGATATCCAAAATATGTAAATTTAAAAGTCCATGTTTAATTTGACCCTTGAACTAGCCTCTCACCGAATGTCCAGTCAGCCAGTTGAAATTGGCTGAAGAAACTTGTCTTTTTGAATTTACGTCTACATTATACCGACTGTGATTATTATGGGATTGGTGAATAACTTCTGCCTTAATAGCACCATTTCAAGGCACACGTTTCTCCTCATATTTGAGCTCTAGAGCGTAAACTATCATAATAATGCGGATGAGTGGGAATCCGAAATATTTGGCGTCTTCAGGAACTGTACCCGGGTCTTGTGAGTGGAAAACCAGCGGTATAACCACTAAGCAACAAGGATCTATTCGTACTAGATTATTAACTGCTTCAGTTATAAACTATTGTATTTAATGAACGATGAACCATATAAGGGCATGCATTCTAATAATGGCATGATGACAGTTAAATTTTATATATTATATTGTATTGAGCTTTGGACAGTTCTCATTTCTAAATTCCTTTGTTCATTTTGTCTTTAAACAAGTTTCTTCGAACTAACGGTAAAGTAAAGTGAAAGCATTAGATCGAACGTCGGTGTCCCGCACAGGGGGTGCCTGGTTCGAAACTGTAGTGTATCCAATTTTAAAAGTTGTATTAAAAAATTCCATAAATAAACAGAAACTAATTAAGATTCGCCTCAGTGAAGAAAAACATCGCAAGAAAATCTTAATACCTACAATTCTCCATACTTTCAAAGGTATGTGAAGTTTCCTAATACACGCTCGATATTCAAAGGTACCTATGCAAAGTCATCTAATGTGCGATTGGCCGACGGGAAAAAAAGACCTGAACAGTGTAAGAGTAATGGGTTGTGATGATAATGATGAAGGCAAAAATACAGGTGTTCCGATTTGAAAGGTGCTTTATACCATTCATCCTCGTCCTTGCCCGTTAATTATTTAATAAAAATCCATACATATTTTTGGAACTATCGCATTCAGATACAAAGAGATTTTATTTAATACTATGTTACGATACAGGCAAGAAATATTTACTCTCAATCAGTATCACGCTGACTCGATTAACATTTGCATCTTTAAAACTATATCATTGATTTTAAATGACCATTAACGAAATGATCTTATTATATTTAATGAAGCTCTGATTATAATAACAGAATTTTATATCTTAACTTGATTACTTAAAACCATTCAGATTTAAATTTAACTAAATTGTTACCATTAAATATATCAATTGAAAATAGCTTTTGCTCAAAATACAATAACATTATCATGTCAGCATCTAATCAAAATGTATTAATTAATTTACATATTCATATTTTAATTGAGGCATTTTATATTTCTTCACAAGTAAATATCGTATCATGAAACTCGTAACTGTTATGACAAAATGTCTTTACAAAAATAAAAATTTATTTGACTTCACAATAAAGACCTCAAAATCAGCATAGTTATTGTTGATGTCCCCATTTTTTAAGCGACTCGTGTTCAGCTAACGATAAAAACATTATCAAGGGCTTGGGCGGTTTATGTCACGATACTTGAGCTTTTGATACAAAACGTGTGCCTCTTAAGAAAAATTGTCAAGCTGACCTCACGAATCTTTGACCCGAGGGATGCTGCGGTCAACCCGTTTTTTATAAAGACATTACTGTTACAATAATAATCTTAATATTTATTCAGTGGATACTGGTTCGTATGTAAGGTAAATCATGCTGAATAGCTTAAAAGGGCGTGGATAGAATGTGATAATGTATTCAACAAATTATTATAATCGTAATACAGTAAATTAAAATAATTCGCTTAATTATTTGTAAGTATGCCCAGTATTATTTCTCAGTAAGTGTTGAAGTATGAGGAAAAATAATCTTTCGTCGTAATAGCAGAAGAAGAATAAGATCTCCCTTGTATGAGTCTCTTAATTAATTAGCATCGTGCATTATTAATAAGAAACCAATATTGCGTAGGTTCAATATTGAAACAATGGAATAATTTTCCATCCTTGTTTAACACATGAATGTATACAGGGCACACATACTAAATTAATTTTATTTATAATAACATTGATTAAGACAGTAACATTATCTTTTCTTAACATATTCCTTTAACGAACAGACTTCGTCCACAAACCAATTGTTACCGTTATTTTAAACTTAAGTCAAACCTTCGTGATACACTCACCAATATATCACCCTACCCATTAATAAAGAACAGGACCGACTCGGCCAAGGAGTCGACCGGTCACAAAGCGAATTTTATGGGAGCCCAAATAGCTAATAATTCATAAACATAGTCCCGATCCTGTCCGGCACCGAAGATCAATAAAACCCGTTGGCGAATCCGTAACACTGATGGCCGGACAAAGGGCGTAGTGTTCCCCCCTCGAGGCTAGAACAAGGATAATACTCAATAGTCTACACTCGTTTAAGAATGATAAATTACTCAAATGGAGTCGGTATGTCCATTCCCACAGATATTAGAGACGGGGACAAAAGACGAACCCCAAGTTCCGCGGCCTCACGCGGCGGCATACAAAATATAGCAGATATTCTTCTTTGTTCGCCTCGCATGCAAATCCTTTTGAGGGTGCGCATTTAGAGGAAATTGAAAAAGTTCCGCTTAGAGACTTTGATGTTTTCTGTTTTATTACCGGCTAATCAGGTTTTATAGTGGCTCCCGTGGCGAGGCTCGGAGTCGAGCTAGCCCGCTAGTGCTAGCTAGTGCATACACTACATCAAAAGCAGGCTTACAAGGATTTTAACGGATTATCCGTTGATCAATCACAGTGTCACTATTTAATAAATAACGTCATGATACGTTTTAAAATGATACTAGTTGCGGTTAACTTACTTTCGACATTGATTTGATCCCTAATTAATATTTTTAAAATTAATATTTTGTACAATATATTACAAAATAATATTAAAATTACTAATTAGTGTTACACATAGACGCCATTCACATACACTTATATGATTAATTTTGTTCGTATTGTGTGTATATTTATTTCTACCAGAAGTCACACAAACGAGTTATCACCAACATCAATGGCCTCTGTAACATATCCATTTGTCACATGTCTGTCTTCTGTGTTGAGTAGTTCAATCCAGACATTCAGCTTGACAGACACTAAGGTAAAAGAAAGCCTAAATCCGTTGTTTGATTTCTTAATTTTACTATTGAAAATCAGTCCTAAACCAACAGGACTTGAAACTTTCGAACTTGTAACACTGCAACAAATCTCCGACTAAGTAAATTGGAACAATATAATGAAATAGCCTTAATTTTTTTCACAATTTCAAGACTATTATAAACGGACTAAGGTTCTTTTCTGGATTGAAGCCACAAAGAGGAGTCACATATGTTTCGTAAGTTTGTTTTAGCTTTGTCACTAAAATCTGTAAGTACGCGTCTAGACTTCAAACCTGAAATCCAGAACCAAATTTATACCACCCTTCTAGAGTATGAATCTTGCTTCGCACAAACCGATTTGCTTGTAAGTAAATTGGGAATACATTCGACGCCTCCCAGAGTAAAATCCATTAGAAACTGTAAGTGTGAAGTATCTAAATTTAAAATCGAACGACACAGATGCGCCAGACGTCATTCACTTCCTTATACCGAACAACGTCTGATCGGACGTTACCAGATGGATACCCGATAACTGTTGCTGGGATTTTGCATAAACACCTTATGTAACTATGTTCACGTTCCTACTCCCTGCAACCGCTAAAAATAAATAAGAACACCTGGAAAACTAACATTGGAAATTGTTCAACGGTCATTGCTGCGCCAAACCCTACTTTTGTGATTGGGCTAGCTTCGAAAAACGTAATGGAGACATTGGCAATTGATGGCATGATACTGGTGCAGTTTCCGATAAGTTTATTAGTACAGGCAAAGATTTCTGATAACCCGAGATAATCCTCGAATGAATGCGATTTGCTATGGTAGCGGCTGCATGAAAATTTAGATCTGGTTGCGCGGTATCAATATTGTGCAGATTTTGCACTTAAATTTTAAATATACTTTGATTGAGTTCTTTTAAACTTTAGGCCTGTATCAGTTGATAAATATAAAGTGAGTTAGTCAGACAGAAGTAAACTTGTTCAGTTGCAAGTAATCAAAAGATTTGAACAATGGATTCACAATGTTCGGGGATTCATAACCAGATCCTGGTTGCTCTCATTAAACCGCGTCTCTACTAGGGATGTTATGGATATGAAATTTCGGATCCGGATATAGATACGAATATATGAATAATATTTTACCGGTTTCGGTTACGGTTACCGATATGCAATTATTTCGAATTATCCGATTGTTTCGGACAATTTCGGTTACTGGTATTAGATGATTTAGGACTTGGGAAAAATATAATGTATTTACAAAGTATGATTTTTTTTTCTAGGTATTATGTGGTATTATAATCACCAAAAAAAAACAAATTAAATAATAAAAACTGTCTAAAATGGGAACGAAGCGGCTATAGTATCGGCTCGCTCAGCGTAAACCAGTCATAACGTGCTTTATTTAGACTCTGCTTCTAACCGAAATTATCCGAAACTATTTTATCGGTTTCGGTTACAGTTGCGGAGCTCCATAACATGCCTGGGATCTACCCGGTTGATTAGTTTCGATCGGGTTGACCAGTTGGTCTTGACAATTTAGTGCAGCATTAACTATCGAAGAAGTTTTTGCACTCACTCTGATGGCATCGATCTTTGAAGCTAGCTAAGTTACTACCATGATCCCACGTCCTGTCCTTTGTAATGAGCATGGTAAAAGTTTAAGGCAGCCGAAACGTATCAATCGATTCCTATCAAGCGGTATCATAAAGCACAAATCATACCTGATTAATTTAATGTTGCAGTGACGCCCAATTAACTTTGTCGATTGGACCTCATGTCGATCTGCAGTGACATAGCTACTGTAGAAGCACCTTGAGAAAGAGAAAGATGATAGGAATTAAAACACGTTTTAAAAGAAACGATACTGCACTTCTTTAAATTCTACATACTCGTATGTTATCATCATAGAACATAACTAACGTTCTAGGGATTAGGTCCTTCACCGGAGGTGAGAAATAATGTTTTTCTCGTATGCACATAATACACTCATTACATTACAATGGCATGTGTAATTGTAACTTAGAGTAGACTCTCTTTATTTCCTGGCTGTAGATTATTTTATATGCCTTATTCATCAGCTGTCCAGTTGGTGGCCTCGTGGAAATAATTGTATTGTCGCAGCACTCGCGGTAACTCGCTCTCGCATTGTAACACTATCCTTACAATTGCCCCCAAAGTAATTGTCACTCAAATTTGCTTTGGGCGCATTGGACGCTTTGTATTTTTTTCTTATTTACTCCACACATGGAAACATTACTCATGAATCACTCCATCTATCAATAACAACCGTATGACAAGCAGTGCAATAGTATCGGAGATTACTGCGTTTAAACAGACAGAAACTGTTTCATAATATTAGTAATTACCCAGTTAGTCGCAACACAACCCTGCCAGCGGGGAGCTTGTCGTCCTATCATTTGTCACAACGCGTGGTCGGTGGCCATTCATAAGTGTACCACCTACCAACAGACCCACTCGACAATGGCACAAGAAGTACATACATATTTTGTTTAATCACACACATACATATTTGTTGCACTTCATGCTATAAAATACTGACAATATATATTTTTTAATAACTTTTGGTAAAATCACGTAGGATTGACATTTAAACAATGTTTTAACTTCGCCCTTTGTATCTCCCTACTTCAACTCTTTGTTAATAAATATATAATGATAATCTTTGACTAAAACTAAAATCAACGCTAAAGCACCAGATTACTAAACTTCTGCAATTATTATCATATTAACAATTTAAAAAGGTACGATTAGTACAAATACAATTATTACGTTATTAAAATTCCAAAAAAACAAACATAATTGATATAAATACCGAGAACCACAATTTATAAAGGAAAAATTAACGAATTTATCACCGTTTACATATTATGCATATAACTTATGACGTAAGTAGTACTTATTGGATATTGGTTATTAGCTACTTACGGATACTTATTTGATATCAGATACTTACGGAGCTTACTTTGATGAAAGTAAGTTATTTCACCTCGTTAAATATTTCCTTGTAAACTAATAGAAATATAATTTGTAGTAATAGTAGATTAATTGGATTTGAGATTCACATAATTTCGAAATGTTTACGATGATGACATGATAACATTATGATTGAATAAAAATACGAAAAAATTATTCCTTTAAGCCCAGTGGTTTGAAGGTAGGTCCTCCGTACGGGAGAGGCGAGTTTGAATCCGGCACGCGCATCTTATTTTTTAAATGATGTGCTTTGTAGGCTCAGTAATGTATTTTATTAATTTACTAGCAAACTGGCCTCGCTTCGTTTTAGAAAAACTACGGCATACGCTTAGAAACAGTTTTAGTTCTGGGTTTTTATCGTTCTGTGCAATTAGAAATACATAATTACATTGATTTATAACTTTTTTTTGTTTATGGACGGATTGAAATGAATCGAACTTTAAATATTAATCGATGCTGACTGCATAACATTAGTGAAAACTAGAACGAAATCCCTTTGGCTTCTATCGCGTTAATAAGGGCCCCTAATAATAGTTTTTCTTACATATCCTTCCTGTGCAGAAAGATATCAATTTATAATTTTATTTTACGTAAATATAGATTAAATTATTCATGACGACCATGTAATTCAATTGGTACAGACACTACGAACGAAGTGTCCCCGGTTTGATTTCCGACCGATGAAGATGTCTGTGACAGTTGTATTCGTTTTGGAATGTTCGCCGGCACGGTGTCGCGGTGTTGTGTGTTCATGCCACATGCAATTTATAACACTTAGTGCAGGGTTATGGGTATATAAGCATTAATTAATGTTATTTGTTGAATATTTCTACACGATAACTTACCACGATTGTTCTCGTCAGTAAAAATTAATAACAAAGTTACCAACGATAATACAAATTAAGAAAAAGCATAAACTCCGCATCACAGAAACTCATGGAGTTAAAGAAATCCACTCAAAAAATCAAAAACAATTAGCCACGCAATCTTCCTGATTAAACAACCCTTCAAATTGAAATGGAGTAAAGATTGAAAAAAACAGTAGGGTAAAAACACAAAAAATGGCGACTGCCCGTTGACAACATCCATCTCAATCAATTCTGGAGTTCCCTGAGGAGTAACCCTTCTGTCCCCGGGGCTCTCCATAACCCAATTAATGGAGAGGGTAATACTACCCCGGACAGCGTCACCGCAAAAATGTAAATTGAAATGGTAAATTAATTTGATCCCTTCACTATGTGTGATGCCACTATCACGCCGTGCGGTAATACGAACTTTGGTGATTTAAAAATAAAAGTTGGACTTTGTTTCCTAATAAGAACAATAACAATAAGACACACGATATAAAAGGTTTAATTTAAGAAGCAATTCTCACAATTGTTTTATCAAGCGATTAAAAAAAATCATGTTTACCTAATTATGTATACATACCATATTTTTATAATTAACATAACAAACAGGTACCTACCTAATTACCATTACCATTTTCTCATAGGGAAAAAAATGCCTTTGTAAGCACATAAATTGTTTTTTTATCTAAAACCTTTAAACAAAGCTCACTTATTAAGGAAAAATAACACAAACATTACAGGACCTGTTCTATGTTCGGAGTACATTAAAGCCTCCGTGGGTGTTCGCTTTAAGTTAGGAAGATACTTGTACATTAATAATCCACAGCTTGTCCCTTTACCCTATTAATGTGTCAAAGACAAATATTACTATATAAGGTTTTGCTATTGCAGTCGCAAATTATGGTCGTAATTGCAGCTTTGTTTGTTTTTTCCTAATTATAAATCAGATTATTATCTTTATCAGTAAGATTTATCAAAAATCATACGTCCTAAGTAATTATATTGTACATTTATGAAATAATAGGATAAGTTGATAATAAATACCATAAACGACTAAAGTGTAGAATCCACTGACACCTTGAACCCTGGAAGCATAGAGACATATGTCATAATAACACGAAACGCTCACACACTCGTGCCCTCGCACACAGACTGAGGTGGGCGACATTGACACACCATTGACACACAATTAAGACATAACTAAAACCAGTGAACACACATCTCCTCACAAACCAAAATTGTGCAAAAAAACGCTACACTCGACTCCTTTCATAATCGAAAACATTAAACCCAGAAGGAAGAAGAATTATAACCATAACTATTCATATACATACACCTTTCAGAAAATTACACAAGCATTCAAATGACAGTTCATTTCTAAAATTCACGTTACTCACAAATTAAAGATGCATGCATTATTCGAAATCGAAGCCTCCGTACATAAAACATAATGCTTAAATCACATAATAATAATGTATTAGAAGTTTTAAATTTAAACTTGACACGTTTAAATTCCTCGTACAGTTCATTGATCTATCTGCATCGAAGCATCTCGTCGTGGGGCAAGCCGTCAATAGCGCTTGATTAGTCATGATTTAACAGAGGATTGACCCTTCGTATTAATTATTCAAAGTATGTCCGCAACCGTAAGAAAAACCCAAGTTTAGGTTTGTTACCGAGTATTGTCGCCGGATCGGTATACGAACGATATTTTCAATAATTCCGTGACTTGAATGCCGGATGTTGGATATTTAGAACAATGAGTGATGAAAAATTGTTATCAAGTTTATTTCTTTATTATTGGTATGTGGATAAAATATGGATAAATATTACATAAGCCCCGCGTTTCGGTTTCGGTGAATTAGTTCAAGATACGAGTTTTTGCTAATAAAGCGTAACGTGCATTGCACCACAGTTCAAGTTTGTGATATAAATATCGCTGAGATCTTTTAGAAAGAGAATTAAGAACAATTAAATAACCCGACAGATCGACGACCTTACCTGCCCACAGAAGCAAAAAAGCGCTAAACTTTTGCCACTAGCGGTCAGTTGCACTAGTAGCCGTATGCATTATATTTATACCATCCGGAATAATGTACCTTATAAATGGTAAAATAATTTTTCAAATAGGTACCGGAGCTTCGGAGATCACTCTCCGCATGTGCACAAACTCACAAAATTCCCTCTCTCTCTTTATAATATTAGTATAGACTAGTAAGCCGCCCGACCCTCTCTTCGCTCTAGAATATTCTGGAGAAACAGATCCATTTTCTGCGATAAAAAGCATTCTAAATTATAACTAGTCATGTTATGGATATGAAGTTTTGGATCTGGATATGGATACGAATATATGAATGATATTTTACCAGATTTGATTACTGATATGAAATTATTTCGGATTATCGGATTGTTTCAGATAATTTCGATTACGGATACTAGATGATTTTGGACTTGTAAAAAAACATGATGTATTTACAAGGTAACATTTTGATTTTTTGTCCAGGTATGTTATTATAATCATCGTAAAAAAACCTTAAAGATAAATATCAAAAACTGGATAAAAATAAAAACCTATCATAACGTATCTAACCTATTATCCCATTTAGACTGTCCCTATCCGAAATTATTCGAAGCTTTTTTATCGGATTTGCTTACGGTTTCAGATATACTTTTATTTCGAATATCCGATAGTTTGGTTACGGTTACAATGCTCCATAGCATCCCTGATTATAACCCCTTAAAAGTTCTAAATATTGTAAGAATAATCAAAATATGTTCAAAGGATTAAATTATTTACGTGTAGTCAAACTTCTGTATCACTAACAAAATCTACGTACATTCAAATATCCAAAAAAAATTTCTATGTACTACTGTATCAACTCTATTATAGTTTTAATGTCGCTACCAGCAAACTGCCTTCGCTTCACTTCGCTTCAGATAAACTACACCTTATGCATACATAACACCTACATTGTTTCAGTATTGGATTTTGTCCTTCTGTGAATTAAAATATATCAATTTATAACTTTTTTATTTATGGACGAATTGGAACGATATCAAATTTTTATATTAAGTGACGCTTACTGCAATACATTAGTGAAACCAAAACGAAAACTTAAGGCTGTTTCTGAGATCGTATACAAACAGACACAAATTCTAACAACAATTATTTTAAGTTCTATTGCGTTATTAAAGGCCCCTAATAATAGTTTTTTTCATGTATCCTTTATGTACAGAGACTGATCAGTTAAAATTTAATTATATGTATAGATTAATCAATGTCAAGTTATATATCTAAAATTCTACCGACAGGATATAGATCTAAAATTGCACTCACTCCCCGTCCACACTGCACACAAAGAGCTAAACTCAAAGAGAGAAAGAAGCCCATATTAAAATTTCCTTGAGAATAATCCGAACACAACACAATATCAAAATTTAATATCATTTTAATCTTAATTCTACTTATTAAGTCCAAGGAGGGTTCTGTGACATAAATTTTGTGATCTATCTTTCTACCTTGACAATACGAAACGAACCTTAATATTAACGTAGTAAGGTTTATTTTAGTGCCGTACTAACGTATGAAAATATAAGGGGAAGGTAGGATATCCTCCGAAAGCAGGTAAGTTCAAAGATAACGTTGTCTGGCCGGGAATACGGTTTAATTAGGTCGAATCGAGATTTTCCATAAAATACGTAAAAGCTGGTTGTGTCACCGTATCTATCCTATTATTTTATGCTAATGCCTATCTGTGAGTTTGAGAACATTTCGTTTTGATCCAGCAACGAAAATTTGGTGAACATTTCGTGTTTTAGTGGTACCTACAATATAATGTTTTGTTCGTAAGCAATTTGTAACAGACATTTTAAATATACACATTCCACAAATAATTATGGCACACGGTGTTTTATGGTTTTTTGGCTGAAATACCAAACGTTTATATCATATTTCATTTTTGTCCTAATTATACATTTTGCAAAGATGCGGTGCAAACATAGGTTATCAATTTCGTATTTCGGTCAGACACATAGTTGAATGATCAGGTTTTGTTTAAACCAACAGCTGACAAGCGAGTAGACGGGACGTGGTCAGCGTCCGTCACCAAGGAAGGGAAAGAGAGCCGCTTCACACTTCATAATCAGTTCTACGACTGACTCACAGCATAATGCCGGATGCAGTGAAATACGGTGCAAAAATAAATTTAATTATTTGGAGTGATAGAGTCCCTTCGGATTGTGATCTTTTCAAATAAGCACCGTCGAGCGGTCGAGAGTTTGATGGATGACCGCTGTTGGAAAATTTTCATTTAGACTTCAAAGCTTTGGCAGGCCACGTTAATTAGACCTGCCCTTCAGAGAGCTGATGCGTCGAAACTGAAAAATGTTACAAAGTTAGCATGATATATCTGTTTGAAACAAACAAAAACCATTAATTAAGCAGCGGTGATCCATCAGCTGCCTTTACCAGCAGGTAATTGAATATTACTCTGGCTCTGGCTGCATGCACTGCAGATACTTCTACGGCTTATTTTCTTTAAAAAACCGATATACTTATATCATTGTTACAATATATATGTGCATGTATAGACCTTTGGGTCTATGGTTTGAATATCGGTTTAATGCATGTGGGTTCGAATACCATAGGCTCGTCTTAATTTTTTTCATTATTTATGTAATTATTTATTACACGCTGTATACTAGCTCCACCTGTGTAATAGTCATTTTGTTAAGAGTATGTTATGTAATAGGCAATTTTGTCCCTGATAGATAACTACCAGACAACCATTGGATAGAAATTCAGAAGTTCGAGATAAAAGGTGGTAGGGAGCACATTGTATTGATAAATTGATATAACTAAGACAGCACTTATATATGTGTAAATATAATGGTTCTTTAAACTCAATTTGCGTTCATTCCATTTCAGTTATTTACAATTCCACCTATGTATCAACTAATGTCAATACAATATAAATATTATCACCGGGATCGTTGGAATAAAATAATAATACCAACAAAGAACTTTTATTTCATGTACTTAAATATATTTATTTGAATAATATTTATATAAATTCAAAATTATACTTTCATATCGCAATGAAAACGTTCGGTGAAAGAAAACAACCTGTTAATATGTTAGAGGCCGGCCTCCGCTCGCAAAGTGGGGGGAAAAGCTACCGCCACGCTAAAGAAATACGAATAGACAAACTTCACACGTCTCCAGAACATTATGGAAAAGTTATCTGGTATGCAGATTTCCTCACTATAATTTCCTTCGATTAAACATTTAACAAGAATGAAACGGATGAAATTCTGAAACGGATGCTACTGAAAAAAGAGAGGTGTTACCACGTACGAAATCGATACCCCGTTTTGAGTCTCCCATGTAACTACATGATATTTAGGTAAAATTATAAATAACTGAAAATGTAGTTCATGTAGTTACATGCGAGACTCAAAACGGGGTCAGTAGTTACTAAAGTATCAGTACCACGAAAACGTTTCTAATACACATCAAAGCCTAAATAATACTAATAAAACTTTCTGATGTAGGAGTCTTCAAGAAGAGAGTGAATAGGCTATTTATAATTTAGTGCGTTCACCATCTTAGACTTCATCACCACTTACCATCAGGTGGGGTTGTTGTCGAGCAACGACTTATTTTATGTAACAAAAAAGACGAATACACAATAACAAAATGGAA
>PDGT01000052.1:2230426-2248325 GCA_003671415.1 Megathymus violae
TTCCCCGCCGCCCTCCGATGATGACTGAACTCTCACTTTCAACTCATTTCTAATCGTGGGGAAAACTTTATTTCCTAAAGCATTCTTATTTCCTCGCACTCCCGTTACCGTCGCCAGTTTGAATACTGTGAATATAGAATTAGCATCCTGCTACGCATCTACGCGTTCATGTGATGACACAACAGTAGTAAGGCAACCTGAAAAGTAACAAGCTGGATACTGATCGGAACCCAAACAGTTTAATAACACTAGCTAGCACACTTACGTTAATCTTCCTTCCTTCCTTCTGCGTGAAAATTAGAGAATTATTTTGAGATAATTTCATTCAAATATACAGACAGCCTTTGATGCTAGATATATATATATATATATATATATGATGTTAATAAAACATAGTATTAACTGTCGGTGTGTTAACGAGAGCACCGTAGCCGCATCGGTTTGTAGACAAAAGACGTGTTCTCTCGCGAGCAGCGGCTTCAAATAACCGGTGAGGGGAGGTAATGAAAAACACTCCTCACGCGATTACAGCTCTTGACTCCACCTTTTGTTGCGGTTCATCGCAGATTGAACGATATTTCGTTCCATCATCGGAATCAGTCTTCTGTTGTCAGTATCGCATTGGAAGAATACAAGTTACTTTTGCCTTGTTACAAACTCTTTTTGAACCTAGCAAACATACTTGACACAGCATTGGAACAATGCGACGGGTTACTTTCGTTTTGTTATAATTTTTTTTGCAAACGAACCACATAATGATTGGTAACCATCGCATGGACAACCATAAAACCAAAGGGACTAGTGACGCGTCGGCAGCTAAAAAAACCCTTGGAAATAAATACTAAGCGGTGGCTCCTGCATACCGGATAAGTAATAATTCAACATGCGTCTCTGACTTTTCCATTATATGGTTTTCAGGAATAACATATCAATTGTTACGGCGAAAGTTACGTTCATTATGAGGAGGTAACATGTCCGTGACATGTCACTTCCTCATAATCAACAGTCACTTTGCGTGTTTTGATTTCATCCTCCATTGAAAGTTATTTTAAAAGCAATAGACGCTATCGGTTATGTTATATTATTTATTTGTATGTTAATTATGTTCTTATGTAACTGTAAACTATGGTCGTATTGACACAATATATATATATATATATTGTGTCGAGATTGCAGTTCACGGCTATGCTATAATCTAACGTCAAACGAAACCAGTCCAATCTGGCTGATCTACATTCGAAAAGACAACACATAATATAGACGTAAGACTTAAAGGTCTCTAACCAAATATAATGTGTCATATGGCACATACACGAGCAAACGATTTTCCTATGATCACTTTTTACATTCGCGTATACAAGATAATTGTGTCCGCAAAGGGCGCAACACAAAACAAATCCAGCATTCGTGTTTCTGTTACATTACAGCTTTCTCTGGGGTTTCACTTGACGTCATGTAAAAAATGCAGTCAACAATCAGGTGCGCATCAGGAGCAGTGCGCCACGCTAGAACAATGGCGGGGCTACGTCACGACTCGCGGCAGAGGTGGACAATGGCGGCCGAGGGCTCGCGGCCGGCCTGCGCTTAGTACGCAGCCGATCTTGATACTTGTTAGTTACGCGATTTGGTATTTTGTACACCAGTATGTTGAAATGGATGTGTTTACGCGGCAGTGTAGAAGCTAAAGTAATGCCGTTGATGGCGTTACAAAAAGAGTCGCTACAGAGGACAATAGCAGTCAAGTGTCACAGCAGGATCTTGCAAGCCGCATGGCTGTCGGTTTTAATGCTTAGGTGCCTATATAAAGTATTTTACAAAACTCTACATAAAGATGAATCATAGAGTCATCGCGGAATTTATATATTTTACCACGATTACTTCATAATTATGTTTCTGAGTTAATATCTACATGTCTAATTTCGTAATAAATTACTTCTAAATACCTCGATTAGTGCTGCCCTCTATACCGTTCGAGGAAAAGTAGTAAGTAGAAGTCAATACAGTAGCTATATTATTTGACCGTAACTATTTAGATTTCAATTACATTTTAATACTTAACACACAGAAGTACAGAAATCGTAAAAGCATTATGTTTAAACTATATCGCAAAAAAGTATTTTTATTAAAAAATATATATTTATACTACTATATAAATCTGTAGTGTCTGTCTGTCTATACATTGATTTTTTTTTGTCAAGTGATCGTTTCAAATTTCAAAATAAATATTCGTTTCATGATTAGTGGACATTTCACGATTTGAAATTGAATTTGAAAATTTTCTCTCACTGTCTGTCTGTCTGTATGTCCCGTAATAAATGAAGAACGACTTGACCGATCTTAATGAATTGGTATGTAGTGAGAACACGTAATATAGTCAACCCCAACGTAATCGAAGAGTGCAGCTAGTTTAATATAAGTGCAAATGAAATAAAATACAATTTAGCCTTCAAGTTACATTTTAAGTGATTAGTATCCAAAATAGTACTTTCACTTTACGACCACGTAAAAGCAGGATATCTTAAATAAAAATATTTACTAAGAGTATCTCCTTTAAAGTATCAAAACTTTTTCTCCCTACTTACCCCCGTGTATTAACCGCGTTATAAACTATCCGACATGTCCTGCGGTCAATACAAAGCTTTTCAAAACGCTAAACGGCCGAAATCTATGAACGTCATACAGTTCCCACGACATTGTGAGCGAAACAATTGAAAATATAGCGAAAACATTGTCGAGGTACCACGTTAATCCGACAGCGAATTTTGCAATCGCAAATCGTAAGGCTATTGTAATAAACTTTAAAATCGCTTAACAACCAGTTATATAAAAGCGTTGCAGTTACGGTTTTCGAGAAAGGTCCTTTGTACTCATTGTCCCAATAGTCTAAACAAGGTTAGAGGTATTATTTCAGGCATAAGGGTCAAGCATTTTGCCCGCCAAAGATTTACAGAACAACTACTCGTGGGTGAACGGGACTAATATTTGATCGATCGTGTGTGTTCCGTCTTGTTACCGGCAACGTGGGAAATCAGGTTTTAAACGGATTTTAATAGCTGTTCTCGGTCGCCAATATCCTTTTGGAGCTCCAAACCTTTTGTTGTTAGTTCAGATGTCATCTGGTTTAAGCACGGGATCAAAATGTGTTTGTTCCAATTCATTTGGTATAATTTACAACTTTTGGTTCTTAAGAATAACACGAGATGTGATAACCGTCGTTTGAAATGTTCGTATTTCGTATAAATCAGGGGATTAAATTTTGTAACTCAGTGTGTAGTGACCCTCTTTTTCAAGAGAAGGTTTGATTTCCAACCGGAGCAAACTGCCTCCTCTTTCTTATCCATTTCCACTCGCTGTTTTACCGAAATCATACTCAGTAAGATTAGAAATAAAAAGACCAGCATATTTCATATATCATTTGAACCACATATTTTAAAATCATAAAGTTCGGCTTTCATTTCATACGTTTCACTTGAAATGTTCTTTTCAAATTTATTCTTAAAATTAAAAATTAATTTATTTAAGGTACATGTCCGCGACACCGGATTACTCAGCACTTCATTTCTACTATATTTCAACAATTTTTTTTACCAAATTCTAAAAGAGCAGAACGTAACAGACAGACGATTGACGTGAGTTATCCTAGAAGCGTTCAGTCATGTCATTTGATGTACAAAACTCTAAAAACTGATAAAATCGCGTACACCGCGTGTCACAAGTGATCCCTAACGGGTTTGCCGCGTCAATACTGCTCGCGCTGTTAATCGATTTCTATTTGCACTCTTTAATTGTGCGACGCAGCAGCTGGCCGCCAAATTTTTGAATTATTCAACTGCGAATCACTGTCAATATGCTAATGTATGCGACGATGCTGCATGTTAAATTGTTGATGATGCAGTCCACACTGTTTCATGTTGTTTGAGGAAATCAGTGGACAATGCTATAAGTGTACATAAAACACGTCTTGATGTACAGGAGCAGTAGACGAGGACGCTTTTCAAAAGACGATAATTACATTGTGATAACATTTTTTTTATTCCCATAAAGAAATTGAATAAGGAAGTTCTTGTAAATGATATTTTTTTTACTTTTTATAAGTCATGCGTGGCTACAATTCCACCTAGTGGTAAAGGGAAGTAAATATCTTTATTTCTTCTTATTGCTAGACCGACCACGCATCAGTGATATCTTTGGTGGTACTCCATTGGCGAGGGTCCACTTATCATCAAGTGGTTCATCTGCTCGTTTATCGGAAATTTACATAAAAGTGTATCAATATTGGGAATAACTATTTAGGCACTAGCCTAGCCGCTATAATCAGATGGAAACATCGATGCAGACTAACATTCAAAAATTAATAAAATATCGCTATTTGTATCGATATGGAAACCATTAGCTAACTATTGATATTTCGATATTATAATCTGTATAAAACACTGGGAGATTTATTACTAGCATATTATCAACATTGGGTTGTAATTTACACGTTAGCTAAACTTCCCATAATTTAATATCGACTAGTATTCGCGAGTAGTCGACATTTGACCATAATCATTAAGACTCTCAGGATAACGTGTGAACATTTCCTAGGTCTTTCTAACTATCACAAATAGCGGTTGAGCTAAAACAAATACCCTACAAAACCTAGAAAATTTTCTAAAAAAGATTATGACAAAATAAAAGTATAAAAAAATCCCCTTGTTTCGAATCTAACGCAATCATATTCCACTATACGACAACTAAAACTATGCAGGAGGGACCTGTCCTTTCGTGAATTTAGGATCAATGACAATATACCACTAGCGCCTATTCCAATGAAAAATATTCTAGAAAATTCACCTAAACTAGCATTCAAAAGTAGCAATGAACGTTAAATCACAAAGTTTACGGTACAAAAACGATTTTCAACTAAGACCATAATAGTACCGAAGATAAAAAAATTGATATTTTATTACGTCCGGGGTCCACTTTTCTGCAATATATTATTTTTTGTCTATGCCTTGCATTGCTATACGCGACTATTATTTATCTGTGTGACTGTATGTGGCGCGCGAATATAGACGCTATGATCGCGTAAGAACGCGTACGTCTCCTTTTTTAAGATTCTGCGGTTGTTTTGAAAGATTGGAATCTTACACACACGTCGTCATACGCACGGCTGAGTAGTATATCATTTTCTTTGAACAAATGGCCCACAGCGTGGCGTAATCTAGTAAGAGAATAAACATGGGGGTCGTTGAGTCGATTATTGTGCACCGAAGGGGGCACTATTTGCGTCCTTTTAGACGTAATTCTTCCGCGAAAAGGTTTTGTTCGTTGTGTTAAGGATGTGATTACTGAATTTTTATGTAGTTTATTCGTTGAGTGTTAAAGAGTAGGCGTTTGAAAATCAGACCTCGATACGGGTATCCGGGTTAGAAGTAGACTGACTACTAGGTTCCACTTCCAGCATCGAACTTCAAATATTACTCTTATGGCGCGAGTGATGTATTTATACCAAATTACCAAACTATAAATAACCGATCATCCTACGATAGGATTGAAAGGCTCCTAAACTATCTTGGTTCACGACAAAATTACATATCTGGATCCGAACAGTTAAATTTTAAGCGAACCATACAATTTTGAAATTGACATGTATTAAAAGATAAGTTGAAAATCTGACAGGTGTCGGGGTCACCACTTGAACAAACAAACATAGCATTCTCGAAGATAGTTACAATTAAGTAGATGATTCTAAACAAACTGCCCCACACTCGGTGTAATATATTTAAAATTTACATAATGACATATATTATTATTATTAATATTTACAACACATTGGACTGGGATACACAATGGAAAAGTCAATGCCTGATGATATTCTGCACCAACCTGCCCAAGCTGCTGGAGAGAAGATTTATTATTTTATACGGTCAAAATTTTCACCATACACAAATAATTACTAGTAAAAACGATATTACAGATTTATTATTATTCCTTTAATAAAAGGTACGTATATAACGTATTATTAATTTTAGATATCAAATCTCCAACTACCACAAAACTCTCCTCAAGAGATACCCCTTCTCTTGGGAGACCCAACTCTCGTTGACAAACATGATATGTTTAATTCTGAAATATTAATTTATAAATGTAACAATAGCTTTAGTTACTGTCACCAAGAAAGTATTAATGGCGTTCCACGCCTCGTTACCAATAAGACAAGCTTTAGTTTCAGACGCCTCATTATTATTACTGTAACAATGTTATATATGTTAAGGTAAAGTTAATATACATAATAGAACATAATACATCACCTAAACGAACTTTAGTACTCAATTATGTACAGTACCTATTTACTATTTTATTTCAAAAAACCAATCGGATAAAATCTGTACTAGTTTTCCGGTCCTTCATAATATTCCAATAAACTAATCGGATACAGTGTGTACAAATTTTTCATCGCTTAATAACATTCCAACAACGAATCGGATTCTTATCCACACCTTTATGGGCCAGTTTTTCGTTTCTTATTAAAATTCCAGCAAAGGAATGAGATAATTGGTTTACCAGTTTTCGTTACTTAATAACATTTCAACAAACTATTCGGATAAAGTCTGTACTAATTCTCCGTTGCTTCATAATATTCCAATAAACTAATCGGATACAGTGTGTACAAATTTTTCATCACTTAATAACATTCCAACAAACTAACAGGTCTATAATGTGTATAAGCTTTACATTTCCTAGTAAAATTTCAAATTACCTTAACATTTACTCAAACAATTTACATTCAGTAGCAGCCATCCAGCTATAAAATTTAAAACTTCCCATACATTTCACAAAACAGTTGTTGAACAAGCGGGAACCGAACCCGCTACCCGACACCACTCGTAAATCATCGCCATAAACGAACTAATATTGTATTGCTTACAACAAATTTCACGGATCGCTTCTACTGTTAATGTGCCCGAAATTGGAATCTCGTTAGGAATTTTCTTATTTGACTCCAATAAGCCTGTGTGTAAACAAGGACAGCGAAATACGGCAATTTACATATTAGGCATACAATGGAATCGCAATGATTTATAATTATCAGATATTTATCCATGAATCAACCATCCAATTTTTGCTACGAAATAAATAATTCATTTGTGATCTATAGAACTCATAAAACTAGATGTTTTATAATGTTTATATTTCGGGAATAAGGTAATGTACCATTAATGGTTGGTGTCACTGTTATCAATGCGTTTTCGACCCAGAAGGGACCACCGATGAAGTTTGTCTTCTCTTTAACACGCTACTAGCAAATTGCTTATTGCAACTGTACCAATTGTTAAAGTTAATTGGTAACAGATTTAGATTGGTAATAGATTTTAGATGCACGATAATTAGTTAATCAGATGACCGCCGTGGGCCAGCACCGTCTGGATTGATCTTGATCCAGGTACCGTGGGGGTAGGGAAGCCCGCAATTTTTATATTAAATTAAACATTAGCTTAAATCCAGTTAAGAAATAACATTAATATAATTATAATAACAGCAAATTACAGTTTGATTTTTTGTTTAAGCAGTTCAGGACTTTTTTTTAGTTTAAAGCTAAGCTGAGAACTTAAAAACTTAGCTAAACCTAGGGCGTGTGGGGAAATAATGGCGTTATAAATATTAATGTAAATTCTTAAAACCTTTGAAATGTATCAAAGCAAATTATCGTTATTAACTAAACTTTAAAAACCTGATCTCAATTGTGTAATTTATCGGACGCCCTAAATCTGATTTAGGAAATAATCGAACATCCTTTTCATAATAAAATAGAGAAGATTTTATTCAATTATCAAGCAGAGACTGGATAATTTGAAAGCTCCTCTCGTCAAGTAATTATAATAATAGAATTGTAATAGAAAAAGCAATAAAAAAATAAAAAATAGCAATAAAAAGTTATAAATTATAATATCTGCTTAACCCAAAAGTTGTCTGATAAATATTGCTTTTAGGATTTATCTGCCTTTTACACCGCACGGTATAATAAAGTTAAAATAAATAAAAATATGGTGGAACGCTTTCTAAATTCGGACATAGAATAGGCTGAAAAGGTCGACATTCACATTGATTATATAAAAAGCTGGTACAATAAAACATCTGAGCTGATTCTATGACGTAGGTTTGGCGTCATCGGGATGTTGGATTATAAGAAATGCGCGGATTGGATTGTGTATATGTATGTAGGAACATGTAAATGCGCAGTCCGGCATCCAGCTACACGGGGCACGCGGCTTGCACATCTTCCCAGATTCCTGCAGCTTTCTGCCATGCGGTTCATGAGAGGTGAATAAATTAATGATGGGCATTTCTCAGCCCGTTTGTAATATAATTAAATTTATGAAGAAGGAATACTTTACCACGTAACACTTAATTACGTCCTTCGAACAACACTCAATCAACAGTGCAGAGCCACATACCATGCTATTAGGTATCTTAAACGGCAATAAATTGATAAAGATTTTTTTTTTAGATCAATTTGCATATAGATATGTTCCTCAAACAGCATTAAATTAGTTGTTTGGTATTTCCAATAACATAAAGACATTTTCACATACATTAATAATAACTCCTTTGCAAAGTTACATGTTTTAACTCCTAGGATTTCCGCCTCATATATCCTATAGTTTTCCTTTTATATTTCTATACATATTAACATTGGACTTCACCGCCACCTCTGCATTAGCTATATTGTATTTCATATTTGTAACTTATTTCTGAAGAAAATTTTATATTACAATGATTACTACAGAAATACAAACAAAAATACTGTTTCCCTATTAACAGTACATTTTTAAAATGCAATTTTCAAGTCGATCGCTATTATGTCATGAACCGTGCAATACATTGCAATTCTGAGGATACCCGGATCCATCCCGATCGGATCGTGCACCGCTAGAGAGCGAGACGGCGCCACGCGCTGGCCGTGAAGAGGGAGCGGGACAGATATCGTCTCGATGACCAGGGCCAGTTAGGGGTCAGGGGTGAACGCTCGCGGGTGAGATGTTAAAATACTGGTTCCGAAGTTACTACGTAGTACCTGCTCTGTAGTAGCGACCGCCCGGGGCAGCGATGTCTGTTAGACGAACGTGCCTGGCCTTCGAGTGACGCCTTTTTACGTAATGCCGTAAATATACGGACCGCTTTTAATTTTGGACGAATTAGACAAACTGTTTGTTTTGATGTTTGTCGAGATTTGAAAATATTGTGTTGTACTTTTGGATGTATGCAATCATGATCCATCTCAAGAACAGCTGTTATCATCGCAAGAATAGCAATATATCATCCATGATAGTTCTCAAATATTAAATTCTATTTAAATTTAATAACAGATCTTCGTGGATTGCAATGACCATTTAACACAATTATCAATTGTGTTAAATGAATCAATTCACTCATACACACTGTCGTACTTGGATTCCGAGTTGCAAGTGGCCTGACCGTATTCATAGGAGACAACACAAAGCACTCATGCCCTGATAACAAATATTTCTTTGCCCCGACTGGGAATCGAACCCGAGATTTCTTACTCGGCAGAGTCAGGGCCACAGTGTCGTTTAAGTCAAGGAATGAAATGAATATTTATACAATTTTGTGTCACTCAACAAAAATGAATAAATTAATTTCCAAGGAAATTTCAACATTATCACCAATTCGTATCTTGTTCTATGACTGACTATGTTTTGTTACAGGCGCAAATAACTTTGACTTAACTCTATTGTGAGTTAATTTTATCTTAACTAAATACAACAACCGGCTTTAGAAGGGAGTGCTGGATGATGTACAACCCCAACGTCAAAATATCGCGTAAACGAAAAGTATTCATCAGACGTGTAAAAACCAAGCAAGTGAAGTTTAAGTGAAGCTTTTTAGATTTAGAATCAACTTTACAAGCCTCTCGAAAGTCTCTGACCACATAGAAATGTTATTATTAATTAATTAACGCCGTTACAATTTGAATGGTCCTAGTTCTAACTAAGGCTGGCTTTGTTAACCAATACTACACTGTACTGTACTGTCTACACTAGACCTAATGTTATGAGCACTTAAATTATGAATACCTATGGCATTTAGCGTAAATCAACTTCGCGCGCGCTGTCAATTTTTGGATGGGTGACTACTAATGGCAAATTTCGTAAGGGTTTCGCAAAACATGTTAAACTATGATTCCCGGCTGTTATCGTTGAATAAGATGTGTCAGAGACCTTTAGGCGGCACCAACAATCAGTCTTTTGTATTGGCCACTAATTCTATACCAATCCTCAACCAGAAAAACATATCCGTGACTATTCGAAACTAGATGCCAAGTCAATACTTTGTTACACGTAAACAATGCAAGGAACACGAAATAATAATTATAAATCAAATTAAAATAAAACGTAATAATACGTACAAAATGCCATATCAGTTTATAAAGTCTACAATTATCCTATAATACTCGACGGACAAAAATAGGGTGCCCATACTAACCGCAAATGAGATCGTCCCGGCCGCATAATTACAGAGTGACGTTTGACGTAACAAGGGGTTGAAACAACCCTCGGTAACAAAGAGTGTTGTAATGATTTCTATGTGATTTTTCACGCGCCACCGCGCAAATACAGAGGTGGTAGAGAACCGCGAGCGACGGGCCGTTGTGCTCGGATGAGGTCGTTGAAATGTTTTAAAAGCTCAACATTTTAAACGATCTATGACTTCCGTATTGACCAAAGTGGACACATTTTTTTATTTTATTGACCAAACTACCTCTAGGTCAAGCACTGTGCTAGAAAACGTGTGGCTCGGGGTACCGTCATCGGATGGAGTGCACAGTTAAGACTATGACAGCTAAATTTTAAGTCTTGGCTTGTTCAGATGTCTTAACTATTCTACGTGATTAACGCCCCCACATGGCTACAGAAAAACTACGCCCTACGTATAAAAATAGCCCCCATTATTTTACGTGCAACTAGAAGTCAACATCTGATTTATTTAACAGCGTTTCCACATTAACTTTTGTTTCCTATTCCACGAGAACAAATCCTTTTCCTACGATAAAAAGTTACAAATACGGCAAATATCATTCGAAACTGGTTAGTAGTTTTAGCGTTGTACGTCTACAAACATACAGACAGGAATCCCAAAAAAAAAACTTATTTTAACCACTATATCGACAAGAAAGCCATGTAATGAAAATCTATACATGAAAATGTTCAAAATGTATATAGGTTATTTCGTGAACCATGTACATACATTAATAAATAATTCATAATATGAATGACCCTCTACTTCTGCTCATTATTGCTTTATTATTGTAAATATAATTCAATTTGTTTAATGTAATAACTAAGAAACGGAACTAAGACAATTCCATTATTCGTCTTAAACAAATAATACTTTTTTAGGCCATACGTTATAACTACATAGTACCACTAATGACAACTTACAGAACGGCGACTATCTTAAAGGTAGCCACTTAAATGCCCAGGATACCTTAGTCATACATACCATAACTTTTGTAATCCGCGCCATCTGTTGCGTTACCTAGGAATTATTACTAGGAATCTCTTATATAATATATTTAGCATGATATCAAGATATGTACATGTTTGTGTTCATTGAAATTATTTAATAATAAGTTACTAAAATATTTTTCTTTTGACCTATATAGGAATTGCCTTTTAACTTTTTTTTCTATTATTTCTTTAAATGAATAGGTCTGTAGTATACGTACTTCTCTCTATTTGTGTTAGAAAACAATGCTCACTACACGGCACAGGCAAACTTGGAAACTGGATACTTGAGAGAGAAAGTAAAATCAGCTAATCCACATTTGGCCGGTGTGGTCCACTGAGGTCTTCATCCTACGGTCCTCTCTCTCTTTTCTAATATATTAATGTTTACGCAGAATTACATGCTAATGAGATGTATTCAAAAATAGATAACTTATTTGTAATTATAATAATATATTTTTCGTTATTGGTCATGTATACTAGGGATGTATGGATATGAAATTTCGGATCTGAATACGGATACGGATATCTGAATAACATTTTACCGGCTGCGGTTACGGTTAAGGATGTGAAATTATTTCGAATTATGCGATTGTTACGGATAATTTCGGTTTTTGATATTAGATGATCGACAACTTGGAAAAATAATATAATGTATTTACATAGTTTGATTATATTTCTAGGTATTATGTGATATTAAAATCACAGAATAAAACAATACCCTTAAAAATGAAATATAAAAACTAAAACTTTTAATATGAAAAAAAAAACACGGCTAGTGTATCAGCTCGGCCGGCGAAAACTTGGCATAGAGCGTTTGATTTAGACTCTGCCTCTATCCGAAGTTATTCTAAACTTTTTCATCGGATTCGGTTACGGTTTCCGATATATTTTTATTTCGGATATCCGATAGTTTCGATTAGGGTTACGGAGGTCCATAACAGAAGGCTCTCAGTTCGTCTGTATTTTTTTGTTATGTTTGTTACCTCAAAACAGGACGTAGTCATTTATTGATCGATTTTGAAAATTCCTTTCTTGTTTGAGGGGGTGTACGTCTCGTTTGGTCCTACTTAAAGTAGACAAAAAGAGGTGAAACTAAGAAATTCATCTTCTTCAAATTGAAGTTGGATTTTTTTTTATTTAAATTATTGCCTTGTAATTTTGTATTCTCCAATACGTATCGGATAGTGTGGCCAGGAGCGACGGTAGCCTAGTGGTTTAAACCTCGGTCTCCGGCACAGAAGACTCAACTTCGAACCTCTAATTTACTCAAATTATTTGCGTATTACAAATTAATTATCATTTGCTTCGGTGAAGTGAAAAATATCATCAGAAAGTCTTCTCAAAATTCGTCAATCTGCATTCGGCCAGCGTGGCGAGCTATGGCCTTAACCCCTCTCTCTCATCGTGACTTGAGACTCGAGCCCAACAGTGGGTCATTTGGGTGAACATGATCGGAGAGTACATACTAACTTGTCCTATAATAATCATTTTATGTAATATCGATTAAACTATATAAGATATTAATCAAATTTGTCTTTTTAGTCCTTGTAATTTTATTTTTCTTTCATATTTTTATGAGTAGGAAAAAATTTTGGATCAAAAATTTAAACTGGTTTTAATATTTATGATTATTATAATATGAATTGATACTATATTTTCGTTTACTTAATTATCGGGGATGTAACTCAGTGGTAGAGTGTCTGCTTCGCATGCTGAAAGTCCTGGGTTCAAATCCCAGCATCTCCACTGACAAAACAGCTTTTTCTTGATTTTTATTATGTAATTTACATATATTTTATATTATAAGAAGAATTATATTTTTTGTTTAATAAATGTTTTTTTCGCACTTCATTCGCGCATAACACAAAAACACGTTTATATATTTTAATTAACATAAAGATACCCAAAAAAAGCATTTACCATACCGAAATTTACAATATTTCTATATGCAGTGATATATTAATTATAACTTTGAGAGTTTTTAAAGGGAAAAACGAAAAATAAAATGTCAAGTGGTTTAAAATAACATTAACTCAAAGGACTCGTTTCTAATGTAAATGCGAGAGAGTATTCGAGTGTTTTGTGACTTGAAAATAAGTAAATTAGAAAAAGCTTTTAATTTCATACACTTATTGTATATAACTATGCTAGTTTATGTATGAAAATTTACCCTTCCTTACAACTTATCTACGAAGCAGCTACAAAAATAATGAAGTACAGAAGTAGATTTTGAAAAAATACGCA
Organism: Megathymus violae; assembly: GCA_003671415.1. Lineage (NCBI taxonomy): Eukaryota > Metazoa > Arthropoda > Insecta > Lepidoptera > Hesperiidae > Megathymus > Megathymus violae. Next base: position 2,244,187 of record PDGT01000052.1, read on the forward strand.
ATTTAAATACTATTTAGTCATAGCTTATACAAAAAACTAAAGAATGAAAGAGGAACAAAACTTTCCACAAAAAAAATTAAAATTCCTACATACATCATGTATCGGCTAAAATAACCTTACTCAAATCTGCACTAATTGAAATTAAAAGTAGCAAATATAAAAAGTGACCTAATACTTTTTAAATAGACAATGTGGCGGACCACAGCTTAAATAAGTAAAACCTATTCAAGACAGATAAACAGTAGCAGTATTAAATACATTGATAATCGAGTCCTAAGATGTAGTACGGAGACACATTCATCAACTACATCGCAATGAGAAATCATCTCCAATGTAATATATATGACCCTAAAATATATGAAGTAATAATCTATACTAATAAATAAAATAGGAGTGTCTGTTTGTAATAATAAAATAAACGGTTTTTACTACATGTATATGAATGTAAAGTGTTTGTACTCATCTGCCACCATGTCCGTCAGAGTACACGGCACAGCAACGAACCCCATCCAACTGCAGAGAGGTGTCAGACAAGGGGATGTCATATCCCCAAAACTGTTCACCGCTGCGTTGGAAGACGTGTTCAAGCTGATGGAGTGGAAACGACGTGGCATCAACATCAACGGCGAATACATCACACACCTGCGATATGCCGATGATATAGTCATCCTGGCGGGTTCCCTGGAAGAACTTGGTACAATGCTCGGGGACTTGAACAGCGCCTCACAACGGGTGGGTCTTAAGATGAACATGGACAAGACGAAAATCATGTCGAATGTCCATGTCTCACCCGTACCGGTTGTTGTTGACGGCGCTGCTCTCGAAGTTGTAGACGAGTACATTTACCTAGGACAAGTGATCCAAATGGGTAAGTCCAACTTCGAGAAAGAAGTCACTCGTAGAATCCAACTCGGATGGGCTGCGTTCGGGAAACTACGTCATATCTTGTCGTCCAAAAAGTTACCTCAGTGCCTGAAGTCGAAGGTGTTCGAGCAGTGTGTGTTGCCAGTGATAACATATGGATCCGAGACGTGGTGCTTCACTATTGGCCTAATGCATAAGCTCAGAGTCACCCAGCGGGCTATGGAACGAGCTATGCTCGGTATTTCTCTACGCGATCGAATAAGAAACGATGAAATCCGTAGACGAACGAGGGTGACCGACATAGCTCAGAGAATTAGCCGGCTGAAGTGGCAATGGGCTGGGCACATAGTTAGAGGAACCGATAACCGTTGGGGAAGAAAGGTCCTCCAATGGCGCCCACGTCTCGGAAAAAGGAGCATAGGACGCCCCCCGACCAGGTGGACTGACGACCTGAAGAAGATAGCGGGCATCCGCTGGATTCAGAAGGCACAGGACCGGTCAGAGTGGCGCAAGTTAGGGGAGGCCTATGTCCAGCAGTGGACCTCCAAAGGCTGATGGATGGATGGATGATGATGATATGAATGTATATACGGTACATATACCAAAATAACATTTTTTACAATTTTTGTCTGTCTGTTTGTTCCGACAAATCTCTGAAACGGCTGGACCGATTTTGACGGAACTTTCACTGGCAGGTAGCTGATGTAATAAGGAGTAACTTAGGCTACTTTTATTTCTACTAAATAACATTTTTGTTAAATTCCACGTGAACGAATTCGCGGGCACAGCTAGTAATAAATAAAATTATAATAAAATCCTATATCGTGTTTACAGACAACTGAATAAATATCCTTTTCTAAATATTATTCGTGTTGCAGATGTCGTCGTATTGCACACGCAACGAGTTATAAATTCGAATAAATATTACGAAATATTAATGAAATATGCGTACAATAAACAAAAGAAACAAAACTATTGTAAATGATATTTACGAAGCCAAAAGAAATCGACGCTCCATGCTTAATATTAACCAGCCCAGTTCGTTTAATCCAAACATTTATTATTCCATTAAAAATGACCGATGGCCTGACATTTCAAGGCTGATGAGCCTATCAAATATTCATTTAGTGTCCATTCCATGTCCGTTCCGATTAACGGGCGCTTTAAAAATTAAATGCTCGCACGCATCTGCCCAAAGACGTACCGAGATACGAAGAAAACATGGCTCGTAAAGAAGCTCACACGTCCATTCCATCCTTGAATGATCCCCTGTTTGAGAGGACTCGCTAAACTATCGATCTTGGTTTTTATCGTTAGACAGAATCGTTCAGCTCTATATCGGTATAAGAACTTGCAATACTTGAGTTACAATGGCACATGGCTAGCTAGCTGGCTGACTGAACATTCTTCACTTCTAGAGACCACAATAAAATATTTCTTAATACTTTTGCGTAAAAATAGACTTTTCCATGCGTTTAGCGTGCGGAAAGTTATTTCTTTCCGCAATAGTGCTTTTTGATTTCCTCTTGTATATAACCTACAACTACATAAAGGAGGTTTTTATTCAAAAAGTTTTCTATACTAAAATGTTTGTAATTTGTATGAAATGACTATTTTACTGCGTAAATACTGTTCATTAAATTTATTTTTTAGTATATACGTATAATGTAAATAAATAAATAACGCAATTAAAATTACTTAGAATTAAGATAAATTGTTGTCATTGAATTGGCTGAATGCATAGAATCGTTGCCCTGCCATGTCCTCTTAAAAAAAAGAAAATAACCGCGAATTACATAGCTGCATATTTTTGTGATTGAATTTTGAAAATAATTTTAATTTCCTTGTTTTATTTTTATTGCAAATATATTAGAAAGCGTCGTTCAATGCACGTGCGGATTTGTTATTTCCATACCTACTTACGTATACTAGTTTCAGAGTCGCCTTTTAGCGGACATCATGGCGGCCCATACGTCGGTGAAATATTTGGTATCTGGATGGCCCATTTCCTTTTCTTCTCTATCTTAACCTAAAACTACTAACAGGACAGCCAAAAATGCTGCTTCTAATATCGTTTTGGTAAAGTGTCTAACAGTTTCAGAGCCTGCTACGATAACGGCTAAAAAGTGCCAAATCATAGAAATGGAAATGTAGATACAAAATGTATTGGATGAGCGTCGTATTTCAGACTGAAAGAAATTTTGCGGCAAATAAAAAATATATCTACATTTTTCTATAGACATAGACAAGACCCGTTGGACCAGTAGGAACTTTTCGTAGCAGGAAATTACTTCGCGACTCAATTTCCACTGAAATCCGTCCGGATATCTGCTGCACAGCATCTGAGCGCACCTTTTGCCTTTTTAGAGCTCCTGATAGAAATAAAATAGAATAGATCTGTCTGGAATTTTACAATTACAAAATCATACTCATAGAATCCAGCTAACTAAATACCTTTAAATTTTTATTTAATAAAAAAAAATGTAAAACACATTATAAATAATGTATTTTTGAGGCATCGTAGATTTCTAGATAGCTTAAAAATTACTACTGCTAATACTAGCTGGTTCGGCCAACGTTGTTCTGCGATACACTCGTATTTAAATATTAATAACCAATAACATACCCTCACTTTCGAAACCATTGTTACTCTTTTTATCGGGCGTTTTGTAAATGTTTCATGTTTAACTATCACACTAAGACCTCCCTTGTGAGTTGTTCTGTAAGTTATTATGTGTATTATCTATACTAATAAATAAAATTGGAGTGTCTGTTTGTAATATCAAAATAACCGCTTTTTACTACATGTATATGAATATACAGTATATATACCAAAATAATATTTTTTACAATTTTTGTCTGTCTGTCTGTTTGTTCCGGCTAATCTCTGAAACGACTGGACCGATTTTGACGGAACTTTCACTTACAGGTAGCTGATGTAATAAGGAGTAACTTAGGCTACTTTTATTTCTATTAAATAACATTTTTGTTAAATTCCACGTGGACGAAGTCGCGGGCACAGCTAATTGATAATAAGCTAAAAACAGACTAACTTATTTAACTTATCCAAACATTCAGTTTAGGGAGTCAACTGGTGATGGAGAAGCTTGGACATTCGACAGCCTACCTTGTTGCAATCTTTTTATATGTAGATCTATGAAATTATGCGAATTTATACAAGAGAAAATAATTTTATTGATTTAAACCAAAGGCTATGGCGTACTAAATAAATCCCCAAAATATATTTTATGATAATCAATAAATTCTTACGTTGT
>PDGT01000052.1:2252725-2336198 GCA_003671415.1 Megathymus violae
TCATAGGCTGACCTTTTTCACGTTTATGCGCTCTCCTGTAAAATTTCGCTTTAAGTCCTTACTAGGTTTTGAAATGGGGCAGCCGATATGTCTAGTAATACCAACATTATAAAAGAACATTAGTTCTTAAAATCCATTAATAACTTAATCTCGCTTCGAAAACGTAAGAACAAACAATATCTCATTATCTCACTTAACATTCTTCTTACAATATTTTCCATTTAGCCCCGAGTACCAGATTGTTTGGGAGCAGAGCAATAAATGTAACATGAAAGTAAATTTTTGTGGCACCCCTAATTAGGGGCCTGCAGTAGCAGGGTTGTGAGTTACTGTGCAGGAAGACGAGATTTATAGCGCCTCGCTCAATACCCGCTTATGATTAGTGTTAGGAGGTATATCCTGGTCATACACTTAAATGTAAGGTACTAGATGTGTCAATTAATTGGAAAACAATCACCGTGGTCATTCTGGAATTTCACAGGTCATAATCACTAGTAATGCAGTCATGCATCATTTTATTGGTAGTATAACTAATTAATCTAATGACGTATATGATACAAACATAATAGTTATGATTTTTGACAGGTTTTTTTTTTGATTAATAGTACACTTTCATGGTAAATCCATGATGATGAATATTAAGATTATTGCAACCGTTTATTATGGCTAATTTAGAAAAATAATTATTAATAAACATGTTTCAAATAGTAATTATGGTTAAACTATGTATCCTCTATTCTATATTATAATAATTAATTACAATAATCTAACCGAGCAATCAGATTTGGGACATTACTATATTACTTGAGTATAACAGCGCACATTTCGATTTTAACTGGTTTTAATTTTAATACATTTCCGAAGTAATTCGTGAGAACACATCTATTTTGTGGACTATAGCATGTGGGATCTAGTTTCGAATTCTGCACCTGATTTAAGCTTTGAACCTTATATGCATACTAAAAATAATTATCACTATTATTAGTAAAGAAAAAACATCGCGCATCTGAGATTTCTAACTTACTTGTACAACATCTCAAGTGTCTTATGGCTGGTGTATCATGTCTATCTTTTCTTTTTAGGTTAATAGCCGACAAACGAGCAGACGAGCCACCTGATGGTAAGCGGTCACCGTCGCCCATGGACATCAGCAAGACCAAAGGTATCATTGATGCGTTGTCGGCCAGGAAATGAGAAGAAGGTTAGAAAGAATATCTATTCGCTTGGCCACCGTGGTGAGCTAAGAGATTGGCTTTAACTAAATGACGCCCAACTGGAAGACATGGGTCGCTTTTTGTAAATTTGGATGGCTGGAAAGTACTCCACAACCCCATTTCAACGCCGATCGACAGATTTGGCTTTTAAACCTTTTCATTCTGAGAGATGAGATTCTATTTGAAAAGAAAAAGTTATTGAATATTATTTTTCTGCTTCATCCAGACACAAGATATCTCTGTTTCTTTGCTTATCCAAAAAAGCTTTTGAGTTAATGGGGGTGATCATTAATATTATATGCGGAGATAACAATTCGTCCATATTTAAACACCAACAGTTTCCATTGAATGTTATTTTTAACGGCAGTATGAGAACTTTTCAAAATATTTTATGATCATTGATATCTACGAATATAAGATATTCATTTTCTTCATTGTCCGCACTTAAAATAACCTTTACGAGTGTTTTCTGAACAAATTTCCAACAATATAATTCGTGAAATTACAATGATTTGTCAAAAGTAACAAAAACTTATATAAAATGTTATTTTCTGAAAGTTTTGCTCTGAAATACATAATTTCTTAACTTCAGCACACAAGCACATCGATTTTCATACCGACACCAAACCAAAAGAAAATAACAACTTATTTTCTATTGATATGCACAGAAGACAAAGTACAGATACTCAAATACAAATCTCGGTAAATAATTTAATTAAATAATTTAGTGGAAATGCGAAAACAGGGGCCCAGATTTACGTCCCCGGCCTATGATATCCTCCAGTATCATGACATATGGAAGATCCCGACGACAAATGACATGCGTGATTATCATTCGAGAACCGAATCTATGAGTTGGATAGGGTGGATAGTCTTTGTGGATAATAATTAAATTATTTTCAACTTAAATTAAGCATATGGAACATTCATTATTTACACTTCTTTACATAGTGTAGAATAAATATATAAAATATATTGATACTTGTATAGCTAAACCCAAACAGATTATAGTAATTGCAATAGTATATATTACAATAGTAATAGTTATAGTAATTGTAATAGTAATTGCAGAAGATTTAAGACAAATTATTTAGAATTAACATAAGGTTACCAACAGAAATAGAATTATTCTTTTTGTATTTATTATAAGCTAATGCTTGACTACAATCTCAGTTAATGGTGAGTAGACATCTAAAAGATTACAATACAAATTTAACTTTTAATTGTATTTTTTTACGTTGAATATGATAATGTTTGACAACAATCCCACCTGATTGTAAGTGGTGATGAAGTCTAAGATGCTGAACGGTCAAGTAATTCCAGTCCTTTGCAGTGCGCACAATGAATGACGACGCAAACCGTGTTGTCAGTACAGGCTGTACGTTCACTGCTCATGGATGGATGATACCTGCCGTAAGTTGAGTTTTTCGATAGAGGGACGGCGATGGGGAATTATTTTGAGCAATTAATGCGCACACTCTTTAAATTATATCCTATAGATGAGAGACTGGCAACCCTGTGTCTGTGCTCAAGGCTTTGCAGATTGGTTTTGACCAGATCTAGATCACCAATGAGCTTCTTTGTGCAGAGTTAAAAGCTGATTCGGTGTGAAGTACCGCCGCACCTTCGCAATGACTCCAAGTTTCCTTGCAGCTGCTTTAATTTTAGACTCAATGAACCGACCAAAGTTGAGGTTCGAAGAAACTTACCAATAGAGTAAACAGTATCACGGAAATATAAAACTTATGGTACAACAGATGGTCTTATCACTTAATAGCGATCTCTTCCAGACAACCTGCAGAATTAAAAAGTAAGTGTTTAAGTCAAAGAAGAAAAGAGTAGATTTGTAGAATTTATATGAATATTTAAATATCTCGATATATGTTTGCAAGCCTATAATATGCTTTAATGTATATTCTTTAGGCCGAAACACCAAAGATGACTTCATAATAAAAAGAAAGCAAAAAAATATTTATCCACAATTTACTTGTTATTTAATAACAAGTGCTTGATTATAAAAAGCAAGGAATATATTATACATTGTTCATATTGCTATACTAGGAGACCCAAGCCCAAGAGTGGGACAAGTATGGATTGTAGTGATGATACATATATCAGCTATTTCATGTAACTGTAATATACAATGCAGATGTTCAAAGAGAGACTCTTTCAAGAAAAAGTGTAAAATAATGTCCATCAAATCTGGAACATCAATTTGACAGACATCTAAATAATGACTGCACGCTGGTGTAAGTTTGTAATGCCTCTTATATTTTTAAGACGTTTTATTTTGTAATATTTTGTAATGTTTAACTTTATTGATACTTGGACAATCATAATAATATTCGCACTCAATACAAGTGCAGTGCACAATTCTAAAGATGACCTGTTTAATGTAGGTACGGTTCTGTTCACTACCAACGATTTGTACAAGAAAAGGTGGTCTAGAACAAATATAGAGGTACTTGAAGTCCGAAGGTATTTCCAAAATATTATTCCATCACCATCCACGAACTCTTTAAATGGAAATTACGTCAACAATTTACTGAAATATTTCACCAATACTTTTTCATCAGTTAAAAGAGAGACAGTAGATCCTGGGATAGCTGACGTAATGGAGAAAGCTTTATCAGATGTCATAGGTGGCTATTTTAAAGTATGGGTGCTGCCCGTAACCAAGCTAACTTATTATGGAGGAGCGGTATCCCAAGATAATGCTGTGAAAGTCTTCGAATTTTATGACAAACTTAAAACAAATTTAAATACAGATGGAAGTGGATGGGGTAAACCTAGTGAGATCAAACTTAACACAGTAGCGGTTACAGTAGTTCCTTTTTCGCATGTGCCACACACTAGAAGTATGAAATCTCCTTGTGAACGTGTAGCTTATTATGAACGATCTGATACAGGTCTAACTATTCCCACACCGTATATTAATTGGAACGACCCTCCGTACTCGATGTTTTTACCTTTAAAAAATGAGTCCCTGGTACAACTGGACTCGCCATCTGCATCGAAAGCATTATTGAAATACTATGATATAGCTGAAAGTTGCTGTCATTCAAAGAGTCCTGATGCTTGCAATGAATTTGATCTGCGTTTTCAAGATTGGGTATCTAATAACGTAGTGCCTCACATAAATGATGATAAGCTTTATATTGCTTTCGGAAGTTTGCTCAGTCTATTGAATAAAACTAATGAGTTCATTGAAAAGGCGTCTAACTTATGTGAATACGAATGCGACAAATTTACACTAAGCTCATTAATGTCAAGGTTACCTCCCTGTATGACTTCCAATAAATTTCTTATATTAATCCTAATATTAATTCTAGAAATAATATGGTGCATTCCTGCATTGATTTACATTATTTGTTCAAGAAGAAAATCTAAAATGAAGCAGCGAACCAAATTCTTTTTAGATACTTTCAAACGACACAGATATCATACCGTCGGCAGAATCGATAACAGTGAAGAAAGAAATAATTTAATTAACAAAAAGGAACCAAATAATCATGACCAAATTTGTCACTCTCGTATGAAAACTGACAATGGTGTCAAATATTTTAAAAAATCTCGAGAAAGAAACAAAGAGGTTGACACTCAATGTCCATCGCATACTTTCAAACATTCTGCTGGCCAAATGACCTCAGTCTTTTCAGAAATTAATAACGAGCAGCAGTGTCAGTGTGAATCTGTAATAATTATAAATGAGAAAACAGCTATGGACCCTACCCATTCATCTCATGTTCAGTCCGCCTCTAAAGACATCACGAATACAAATCAGACGAATGAAAGTTTTACGAAAATCCATAAGTATGAAACTACAATTACCAAAATTATTAGAGACAAAAGTGGAAGTAACATTAAACCTTGCGTTAAAAGATCCAGTAGTATCAAAGCTATTCAAAAAATAGAATCAAAAGAGAATGATAAAGAACAAGAATTACATGATGAGGATGAAAACATTGATGTATGTCCCTGTGCTCGTTGCATACAACAAGATCAAAGTGATATAAAAGCAAATAGAAACGCTGGATTGAAAGAAACAAGGACTATTAAATTAAGAAATAATTCAGGAGCTATTGCTAGAACTGGGAACGTAACCAACAGGTCTAAAGTACCAAAAGTGCAACCCAAAGTATGTGTTCCCAAAAATATAAAGTTAAACCAATCTAAGGGCTTGAAATTAAATTCTGGTGAACCGTTATTAGAGATAAGAATAGATAGACCTGCTGCAGAAATAACGGTTGATATAACTAACCATTGTCGGAGAAATATCAGGCCGAGTAAAATACCAAGATTAACCGCAACCAATGCGAAGGGAGAAAACACATTGAACCCGATCACAAGCAATGTGAAACCCTGTACTTGTGTCCAACAAACTTGCACGGCAGTTAAAAAACTATCAAAGGACGATTCTGATGTTAAAAGAAAGATGGTTAAGCATAATAAGTTGAACGTTACATTATAATTTAGAAATTTATGTCATCAATACGGTTAAATTATTCCTACAGCTCTTAATATTCTATAATTCACTAAAATATTTTAAATCGATCTTAATACACTTCATGGGTTTAAAAATCTTGTTTTAGTAAATAATTAATTTTATGCCATTATATGAATTCAGCGTATTTATTTAAAAGTGTTTGATTCGTTTTAAAAGATTTACCAAAACGCCACAGCATTATTGATTCGTTCTTAATACGATTCATAAGTGTAAAAATAGTTTTTTACTTAATTTAGTAAGCACATTTCAAACACAAATCGAGAAACGTACTTAGATTAAAATATAATAGATGAATAACTACATCGCTGTCGAAACTAAACAATACACCTAGTAACGTACACATTTCTACGTTCGAGTCCATTTGAAGCTCATTCCATATTATATATACCCGACGGCAGCCCTGAATAATCACCCTGACGAATTTATTGGGCGCGATTCGAGTGAATTACATCGGAGCGGGCGCTTGAGTTATTGCATATTTTGCACGGCAGCTCAGGTGGTCGCGGTGCTAATCTATCATTACTCCACTGCTACTCACCAAATTAATTTGATGACCCAGTATAAGTGAAATATTTTACACGCTCTGGATCTCGAGCATGCTGTACAAGGATTCCCATCACGTATTTGAAAGCGAACAACCCTAGACATTATTATTAAACAAGTAATATTAAGGTTACGTCACATTGCTTTAAATTAATACATTGTACTCACTGCATGGAACTGGAGCAGCTTACCGCCGTCGATGTTCTCGCCTTCTTACAATGTGGGAGTCTTCAAGAGGATAGTGAACAGCCTTTTATAAATTAGTGCGTTCAACATCTTAGGACTTTATGACCACTTTCCATCAGGTGAAACTGTTGTCAGGCATTAACTTATTCTATGTAAAATAATGGAACAATTAAAAGATATACAAAGAAAAAGAAGACAACAACAACTAATAATACAATCAACAACAACAACAGGTCACTGCAGATGAAGCAATAGCTGCAAATATATTCCGGTAAAAAGTAACAATCTTAAGTAATAATACAAAATACATATAGAATACTCAGACATAACACGAAATAATAAGTAATAATAGAGTAGGTATAAAAAGTTTTTCTCGTCGCGTTTTAAAATTGGTGTTTTTTTCATGTTGATAGAACCATAAGTTTGTGGTTAGATACATTAACAAGCCACCCGCTTCTTTCGTTTTGCTCGTAGAAAGGTTATCTGCGGATTTTGTACTTGTTTTAACTTCTGTGGATACCAGAAATACGATTGACCTCACACACTCCAGTCCCCTATTGTACCTCTACATGAGGCACTTAAATGTTGAATACATTTGAATTAGTTAATAGGAACAAAAAGAAGTTTCGAGATGTAAGTACATACCTTTTTCTATTAACAAAATTTATTGACTATTTGTCTCAATCATCAATTGTCCCCAAAATACCAGATGTCTGTAATTACCTAACCGTACAACGGTAATAAATTTGCCCACATTCTAACAATTTGGTCCAAACCCATGTCAATCGGGTATTATCCAGTTCTATTGCCTCTAATCCCACAACATAGGTTCTCGGACGGGATGCTATTTATTGCAGAGTGGTGACCTCGTTAGATTAGTCAAAGTTGTGAAGCCATGATTAGGTTTTCAAGGAAAATACCGAATAATGTGTTCTTCTGTCACCGTTGATTATATTTAAGGTGCAATGCTTCAGTGGGCATGTTAAAACTTCTGGCCTTATCCGAAGCTTTCGTGTGGCTTAAGAACTTTCGACATTTGGATTAACCACTTAATCAACTACCAATCTGCATTGGAACAGCGTGATGCAGACCTTCTGAATTAAAGGAGCGACCTGTGCCTTATAATGGGCCACTAAAATATCGAAGACAAGGTCTGAACCTATTGAGCATTTGGGGAACATACAACATTATTTCTATTTTTAGGGCAAAAAAAATTGAAAAGATTCCTTCTCGTTTGTTCGTTGTTTAGGCAAATTGCAAACTAGATGAAGTATAAAAAAATATATGTTTTTCTATATAATTGTTTTACGACAAAATTAGCAGTTGTCGTTTCTGAAAAGTGTGGAAATAAACTGCATATGCATGCAGTTCATCTCGCACCATAATATTATTACTCAATTTTATGAGGAATTTTATTTTACTTTATTATTGTATTATATGACCGTTCCGATAGTCATTCAAATATGAAATATATTTATTTATTGCTATAATGAATGATGTGTTTAATAACTTTTGATTTAGCCTCGTCATAGTCTTATTAGTATAGATTAATTGACTACATAACTAGAGGATTCTAGTTCAGTAAATGTCATGATGTCTGATTTACAAATGCTCTGACAGTAAAAAATACAAACTAGAATTGGCCGAACAGATATTGATATATTGAAAGATATTTATTACCCATGTTCATAAAATACTCAATAGAGATTACCACTGAACAGCCTCTACCCGAACAGTCTTAATCCGGCAAATTAAATAACCATAGAACGCAGATGGTCTGGGTCGCCGGGTCACCTCTGATTTATTCGACGGCTACGAACCCTGGATTACAATGTACAGAGACAAACCCTACTGATAAAATGGGTGATTTACATTTTTGCATGATTTTATATTCGTTTAATTCTATTCTGAATCACTTCAGTGGATCTCAACAATTTTATTAATTTTGGTCTTTTACTTATTGAAGCATTACCATAAAATTGTCTTGGACGAAGTTTGAATTTGAACGCCTTGCAAGGTTGACTCCTTCCGCGATCGTGATCTCTTCAGACCTGATAAATATATTTGTCTAATTTACAATTTTTGTGTGAATTCATGATTGAATTGAATCATAGTAAATTAATATAAAAGAAGACAGAAAAAAAATGCCTTAGTTTGACAAAAATTTTTTTTTACTTATTACATGATTGATTCATAAACAAACCTTCCAAATTAAGATAGAAATGAACACCGCGACAAAAATATCTTTTTCAAACAACGCACGCAAAGTTTATAAATCATCACAATAAATCTGATACCCCAAGAAACTTTTATCAAGGCATTTAAAAGCTACGGAATTCTTTAAATTAACTCGTTGACAAGGCATTTCCCGCAACTTTAGAACGTCGCCGACTCGTAGGGACTATAATTTAAACAATCTCAGCACCCCTGTTTGCTGGTACACCCAAGATTTCCACCGATATACGTAACGGCATTACTAACCCCTTATCTCAGTATTGTACTGTTAAGGGTAATTTACACTTTGTAAAGTTAAAGTTGCTGGTAACAAGTGACAAGTTTATATTCTGTGAAGTGTTAATTTTGTTTCTGTTAAGTTATTGTTCAAAGTTTTCAGCGATTTTTGGATATATGTATATGTAAGTGCATGTTTCGTAATTCGTATTGCGAAACTATTTTCAGTGCATCAAGTCTATGGATGTCTTCAGTCACTTATTACTTCACCATAAGCAAGAAAACGAAAATCAACAGACATGCAAATTTATACACTGTACTGTTGCACGTAACACAGAGCCTGCACACACAAGTGTACTGTGTGTGTTGCACTGATTTTATTAATCACTAAACACCACTCATCACTTGCAACTCTATTGAGTGTAAATTAGCCAGAGCTCAGAGAAACTCCTGAAAAGGGAATGTCTTAAAGTGACAAGGTGGTACGCTCAGGGAAGCAAATAATTCGGTGGTTCTAATTGAGGCAGATAGGTGTGTTCGTAATTAAAGGATAGTAACAAGGTCCTAAGGGAGCTTCGAGATACCGCTATAGGGAGGGTCTCGCAAGATGTCGGGTGAAAAACGACCGGCTACGGCCAACATTCCTCTGCAGTCACGCAGACAGAATATTTATCTAACAACAGTTTGGGAAAGTTTAAAAGATTTCCGTGCCGGGTGATTTATGCTACTTGATACTACTTTTAGGTCACTCAGTAAATTAAAAATGATTATGTATTTGTGAAGTCGATGCGCACACAAAAATAAATCAACATTTGAATTTAAACAATGTAATAATATATTAATTTCAGGATATTGATACGCCCGTTCAATTTATAAAGACATGCAAATCACGAATTTTTCTTATCTGAACTGGTTTTTTGATACCTTCCCACCTAACCTAGTTCCTGTAGTACTTAGTCAGTTTCCAATCATTCTGTTATTTTAGACCCTTTGCCTTCAACTATCTCAATATTATTTCAACGATTCATTCAGACCATTCTACACTTCGTCACCCATAGCGAGCTAATTCTAATTCTTTCGTGGCTTCAAATTTTCAGTTGGTAACACTATCTGGTATTACCACAGCCTAACGAACGTGGGTGAAGTGAGACAAGTTTCAATACATCCAACAACGTCCAAGGAAGCGCGTTGGGGTTAGTGGACTGTAAACTTATACATCTGTTGTAATATTATTTTGTGTCATGCGACAACTCTGACGAATTGTCGCAACGACTTGACAGCGTCGGCTTTTACACCGTCTTCAAAGATGAACCATGCTATGTTCTTACACTGTGACAGTACTACGACTTATGTCATTACGATAAGCGAGACAAACATTCAACAATCCTATACAAACACCTCCACGATTAAGATGTTCTACTGTTTATCGAGCTCGTGATGTCAACTAACCAAATAAAACGTTGAATTTACCAATGGCCAACGTATCTTGAACTATCAAATTCTTCTGTTCAGCCCTCAATTTACCCAGAACGAAAGAGGAGAAGAGGAGGGGAAGGTCATTTGTCAATTGGCGACGAGTTGCATACTGGGGGAGTTAAACAAATTAATCACGGCTTCCAATTTCCCAGAAAACAATGTGGGGTTGTTGAATGAACGTATTTTGTTATTGCAGCCGCGACGGCACGCCGGCGCGATAGGGAACCAACTCCGAAATGTAAAGAAAATATAAATAGTTGACAGTGACAATTAAAATGGGGTATTTAACAGATAACCCCGATGAAAGTGTAGTTTTCATAGAGAATATAATTTACATAGTTTTCAATACAAACCCACATCCAGGAATGATCTAAAATTCATAAAAGAGAATGTATGTTCACCTAAAACTCGAGTACCAGTTGATATGAAACTTTACATATATATGTATAAATGGCGACATGACCACTCCGACGAACATAACTATGTTAGCGCCGGATAGGTGGCGCTGGTGGCAGTCATTTTTATATGTTGAACCATAGGTCGAACTGATATTAAATTATTTTATATACAAATTTAGCATCATTCAACACTAAAAAAAACAATGGTAGATTTTTTAGGTGAAGCGAAGCGCACCGGTCACCAGCCAGTCGCTTACAAACTAAAAATTATAATCTCGAAGTTTACTCACCATTCATTAAGTTACGATTTCAGTTAACCACACCCATATCAATAGTTACTATATCAATATATCCATAACCATTGGGGTTTTAAAATTATATCGTCATAAAGAATTACAAGTTCAATTATAAAAGTACTTGATTATATAAAAGTAACCATACAGTACACAGAAACATGCGTAATTAAATTACAATTACCACGACGATTGCATCTTGACAAAAACATAAATTTATACTAATAATATAAAGTGAGAGTACTATTTTTTATTACTTTATGTATACGCGGAGAGTAATCTCGGTAACCACGGCAGCTATTTGAAAAATCATTTACTATTTAAAAGGAACATATTTTAAATTTTGAATGGACCTAAGAAATTTTGAATGAACCTAAGATATTTTGGATGGACCTAAGCTATCATGAACAACGAACGAAGTCGAGGTGGGCCGCGGACCTTAATTAAGCTTAAAAAATATTATCTCAAATTTACTTAATTAGAACTAGAAACGAAACAATTCATCCGCAGCATGCGTCGGGTGAAAGAATATGTCAAGTAAAGTTACATTCCCGTTGCTTTCCTTTTTAAATCCCAAAACAATAAACTACAAGTAATTTTCATGACCCCATAGCCCATTTGGTAGTGACCCTGCCTGCCGAGCGTAAGGTCCCGGGTTTGATTCCCGGCCGGGGTAGACATTCGTGTGACAGATAAATGTTTGTTCTCGGACCATGGCTGTATGTGATGTCATATTTGGGTATGTCCATGTCACCCTAAAACACAGGGAATCCTAATGCGGGGGTGTGAGTGTGTAAACGTTTATTATTGTTTACAATATCTGATGTGAGGTATTTTACGCTAATGACTATTGATATCATTAAACATTTATAATGAAAATCCATATACAGGAAATAATATGAATCCATGAGCGTTTAGCTCTAAAAGACGAAGTCCATTTACGAGACGCGCGGTCCTCTTAAAAATTATCCTTTACATACTGTTTGAAGTATTAAAAACAACTATTTTTGTGATATGATAATTCATTCATCACAATCAATCGTAATTCAATCTCGTAGCGGCCGTAAGGCCTGGGTCTGTTCTTGCTATATTTGGTTCAAATTAGAGATGTTACAATGCAACAACCGCAGTGATATCTGATATCCGAAACATGAGTTTCCGACAAATATAATTGAAATTTTATCTTATTTTCGAACGAGCATAGCTTGAAGTTTTGCTGTGAATTACATTTATATGTTTTTAAATTCAATTTAATCTTTACAAGTCAATATGAAATTATTTTTGGTTAAAATCTCTTAAAAAAGTTGTTCTTCCAACAGTACTTGGGCATCTAAATGGCTTTCAACCATACGATATTCCCACACGTTTATGATATCACCACACAGATCTTCTTCTATCCTTCCTACTTGGTTAGAGCTAAATAAGTGGTTATGAATATTGTGAAAATATAGGATTAAATATAAAATAATTTCCTTTTTTTTACTCCCCAAAAATTTTGGACACCGAAATTCTCCGAACCTTACAATCCCTAACGTTCGTGGTTTAAAGCGTCCTTATCTTGATATATTACACCGATCGTTACAGAACTCTTATCGGTACTAATTTGTTTATCATACTCAAACGCTTCAGAAATTTATGACCACTTACTGACTGGGCTGCAGATACTGAGAAAGCTCTTACTGCATCTACCTTCCCATTAAATGTTTTATAACATGTTCAAGGGCGGATATTATTTGCGCGGTTTCTCGGTGAACCGAATTTCAGTTTTCAAGAGAAAAATTTTACGTTACCTAGATCGCGATCTTAAAAGTTTACAATGTAAACAAAATTATGTGAATCAAAATGTTGAGTAGCAACTTGAAATTGCATGGAATAGAAGCTTCGTATAGCTTCTTTATTGTTCACGAATAAAATATATAGAAATGCTAAAATAAAAAAAACCTAATAGATTTTATAAACACAAATAAAATAATGCCATTGTTTAGTGAATCATAAATGACACTGCAAATCCCAAGGATAATATTTTTCTTCTCATATTTACAAAGAATACATAAGCTACTATAATTTTATCAAAGTCATAGAGATGCACTTCAATCTTAAAAATAATCACCCAATTTGTGCAATGGCATTGTTAGCACAGATCGACAAGCAGTATTTTATATAAAATATTAGTAAAATTAGATATGAGCCCGTAAGCTATCAAGTAATCCCGCACACAGTACGACAACCCCAGACATAAGTTTAAGATGTGAATCAATTATTTGACTGTGAAACTTCCTTGATGTGGCTGATAGATAAAAAAATATTTAAGAAACAATTTAATGACCGCATTAAAATAAATGACAATTAAAATATTTATTAATTTAAGCCTTATGACTCACTATTCAGTTCCAAGGGAGGCTTTATATAGGGCGGTCTATATAAATTACGCAGGTGGGGTGGGGTCAAAGGTGATGTCGACCAATCGCAGCCGAACCGGACGTAGGGGAAACGGCGCGGAACTACTTCCTGTGATTTGTTTTTTTTAATTGCTGCACTGGTTTAACTAAACGAGAGTTCCGCCAGATGTTTTCTAGTGGGGAATTTTAAAATAATATGGTTTGTTTTTTTTTTTATTATAACAAAGATGATCGCTTCATTAAGTTCGCTAGTGAAACTTTCTGCACGCCAAAATCTTACACAGACTTTAATTTAAAACGACCAATGTATTAAAACGGCAATGTTATACTTCAAGCCCTATTGTCTGTTGTACCCTCTACAACTACCACGTAATTTACCCTAACAACAAGTTGTAATACAAAATGCGTTGCTCCAAAAGAAACACATATTGAACGACACGAGAGCGAGTGTCGACAACTAATTGCCTGTCCAGCGGATGTTGTTATTGTATCGTCTCCGTCTTGTTGCTTCGCGAGTCACTCCGGGCTGTCACTGCATCTCCATTAACGGCAATAGAATTGCTTAAGTTGAGGCTTCCTTTCTCGGCCGCGTTTTAAGTGTTTCTCAACAAAAACATTTCGTTTAACATCCACGCACATTATGTATCTTTTCTTTTATTATATTACAATTCACTATTCTATAGCCTTCTTCATTTGAGAGTAGCCAAATGTTTAAAAGCAACTAGCGCTCCTTGCGGATTTTGAGGCGAACTTCCGATGGCGTTTTGTTGGTGAACTTACTTTTGACATTTCTATTCAGAATTGAGGATAGCCAGTTAGTTAACATGCGATTCTGAATTTAAATTTAAATAAAGTAGTTTGTTGGTTAAAATTATAATTGTAAAAGTTAAACACACCGACATTTTATGTCTATGATTTTGTGTGCAATCCACTATAACATAACACACTATGTCAAAAATAAAGCTAGAGCGCGCTGTTGTTCAATTTACTACAGTTATAAGGATACTCGGCTTCCTATATACCATCCAATATTACTTACTCGCTTTTTATACGTGATTTTTCACACTGCACAGAATTGTAGGAACCCCACGTCTTCCACCGTCCATCGGTTAACTCTATCCCATTTAAGGACACAAAAAATTTATCATGACACCATAAACAACTGCAAATTAAAAATAGAAATCTACGTTAACCCTCTGGAGCAGTCAACAAAGTTATTAAGCAATACAATAGTGTCATGAATACAAAATTGTCGCATTTATCATCTACTTATCACTCGATTGTTCAAATAAGGCCTCATACATTTTTAAAACATCGATTATTCTAACTGTAGTCTAATCTAAGCGTCTTCTAGCTCTTTTGCACTCGGACGTTTAGTCTTGGAGCGAAGAAGACGGAATATTCGCGACTCATAAAGCTATATCGTTCCGAGAAGATTTATACACTCATTTGTAAATAATGAAGGCGCCACTCATTGTGATGGGAGTCCCATTGTGGGCGACCTACCACACCCCGCGCAGGGCTGGCGACAGTACACTTAATACTTTATTATAAAAGTGTATAGTGCATATTAATAATTCCAATAATTTTAAAATCGGTGACGTGAAACAGTAAAGTGTGACTTAGGTCACATTGAGTATATACTAAAGTAGCAAACTAATATCGAAATTATTTCGTTTCTTTAAAATGTAATAAATATACTATGAGTTGTGTTATAATATGATTTAGTTTAATGTAAATATCAAGCTATATTTCAGTACAAACATGTCAATTATATACATTAAGGTTATGATTATTTGTTATACGTGGTATAAGCTTGAATAAACAAAATTAATTTAGTAAAACACAATATTTAGTTTATACCATAGTTCAACTAAAAATACCAATTCCTAAGTTTGTTGTAACAAATTTCGCTATGGGAATGTTGTTACATTTTTTTTCTATTCTGTTCGCATAAAAAATGTTTTTTTTTTTTTTCTTAGGAATCTAATATTAAAATGTTGTTAAACACAAGAACATCATTTAACCGAACAGTATTAAAGAAAATTCAAATGAATACATTATTTCGGCTGTGTCAACCCCAGCGAGGCCAATTACTTAAAGTCAGTATGCAGACCCGCGTGTCCCTCCGCCTGCTGTTGTCCGCAAATGAGTGTGTCGCTTAATTCGTACTGTACGGCACTCCGCAGATAGAGCATAGTGCTTTCATCTCAATTCCCAGCTTCAGTGGAAAATGGGTTATTATACTGAGCACTTCTCGCAATTAGCACGCCCTCCGACGAAACCGAGTGGAGGCTGTGAATAGCGCTTTGAAAACGATTAACAGAAAATTTTAGCGCTCGTTAAAACCTTTTATTCGTTCCACGGCACATCACATTGGCACCTTCACTAGCAGTATTTTTCCCTCTAGTTAGCTCCCTATTCTATAGTAAGCCGCAAAAGACGATGTCCAAGGCTGTTAAACCTTAAAAAACCTTAGCGTTCCACTAAAAGATGTCATAGATAAAGTGTGATTGCACCCGTGAAGTCTAACAACATTGTTATATATTTTCCAGTCCTCCATACCAACTAGCTCTTTGCTCGCCTGTTCCCATTTCGAAAAGAGATGTCGCTCCTTACTTGGCTTAGTGACCACGTATCAGAAAGATGCTGTTTAAATCGTCTGTAAACACGGAAAGGCCTGTAATGATACAGTTACTATTTACTTATCCATTTAAATTATATTTATATACATACTTTACGATGAACTATGAGTATGAATTTATATTTTTTAATTCTAATTAAATCATTATAAAGTGATACCATGTTCTATAACTGTTATAAAATTTATTTTATATTTTCCTAGTAACCCGCCCTCACTCCGCTTCGCAATCAGTAATCCCACCCGAAACAATTATCTCATTTCATTGGGTGTTTTATAGATTTTCCCGATGTCTGTCAAACCTTTGTGAAACCTGTGTAAACCTTTCCCGTGAATCAGTCTATTGTTAAAAACAGTCTGAAAACCCGTGACGTTGTTTTCGATATTATCGCATTCAGACAGAGAGACAGCGAGTTTGTTTTGTTCTATATATGTTCCTGTGTTCATCCAGAATAATGTACCTTTTAAAACGGTAGAAAGAACAAAATTCGCATTCTCTTTATAATATATATTAGAATAGATTCATTTTAATTTTCTACTTTAATAATATGATTTTAGTATCTGACTGTAATTATATCCGTATTGGAGCGGCCTAGAATACTCCCCCCAATCTCATGCTGGCAAAACAAGTTGTAACAACAAAAGCCAACCTGCTTGGTGGTAGGGCCTCCTGTAAGGATTATATTACCAATAATAATATTAAATCATTAATATTTTTACTGGTATTATTATCTTTTATGGAGCCTTCCTGACTAATTACCACCCCCCTGCTTGAGTCAACCGCCAAATGACTAGTTCTGTTCCGGCTGGGGGCTTGACAGCCAGTATCTACTTTCTTTCTTGCTTCTCATTTCCTGGCCGACAACGCCTTTGATACGTTTTGATACGTTTAATGTTACTGATGTCCATGGGTGACGTTGACCACCTACCATCAATTGGCTCGTCTGCTCGTTTGTCGGCTGTTTAAATAAAAAAATATAAGAAGGGTTAAAATGAACACCACGGCGCTACACTTGCGCCGCCACTGCTAATTGCCAAGTTATAGGCCATTGGTTCTTAAGCCGCCTGATAGCTTCCATCATTCAACTATTGCTGGTTCACTAGATAAATTGAGCCGTCACTCCAGTAAGTGTCATAATGTGCATTCTAAAGCACAGAATGGCTCAAGAAATTTTGTCACTAGAATTCGATCCACTTCCGAGACCGGTCCATTGGGAGTTGTGCAGGTAAAGCACCGGTGCGCTTACATGAGGCCCAGATTCCCCGATATCAAAAAAGGGTCCAAGCAACTCCCGATCCGAAGTAGTCCTACTCAATTTATCACTCGACAAGCCGACGTTATGAGCGGTTCTACATACAAATATTAACGCATCAAATTTTTATATAATGCTATCACGCATAGCTCGTATATCAGTAACAATTGTTTAGTTTGTAATAACGCTAGGCAATGAACAATCCGGGCTGTGATCCGGGGAAACGAAGTTAATCGCAGCGACGTGACCGCGGGCCAGCGGGCGGCTCCAATGGAATTTCATTACGGCGCGTGCAAGGGAACGCCGCCATTGTGCGCTGAGTTATAGCACTGGACGCTGTAAGCATTGGGCGTTCCGGCTCACGTACGATATTGGTTATTTGAAGAAGCGCCTGGTTAAAAGCGCTAGCAAAGTTGACTGATGCATATTTCAAACGCTTGCAATTACCTTTTTTCCTCAACCTCGATTCCTTTTTGTATTGACGTTTGTCGAGCTCATTTAATTTGATAAGACCGGAGGTTAGTGGTAAAGTTATCCAGCAGAACCTTATCATCAAGTGACAACTCTACTTGTTGCCGTGCACCTTTCACCACGAGCAAAAGAAAATTACCGGCTTACAAACGATATTTAACCTCAAAACATAGACAACAATGCCAGAAACAAAGTTTATTTATTAGAGACACACGACAGTTTAAAACAAAGTCGAAGTGAAGCTTTTGTCCGCGACATGGCAAGGACTACCAGCTCAAATTGGCACGATTGGCCCGTCTAATTGTTTGAAATATGCGGCCCGTCATGGAGAATAGTTTAATAGGTTCTGCCATCGGAGTCACATAATTGGACCGGCTAAATCGAATGTCTTTGGTTCACGTATATCATGACACGATTTTATGTTTACCTAGAAAACGAGCTAGGTAAACCTAGCGTAGATATATTCCGATAACATTCTTAAATTAATCTGGAAGCTATGTTTTTTCCCCATTTTCTATTTGTTCGGGAAACATAATTACATAAAGTAACAGCACCCGAATCAATTGTTCACCGTTTTAATCAGGCGTTTTCAAATTTTTGTTTCCTGATACATCTAAACTTTCATCTTGATTCCCTATTAGTAAAAATTACATAACAAACAGACTACTTGAAAACTGTTCTACTAATTTTTCTACTTTCTGACTTCTTTTTTGACTTTTTTTACTCTTTCTCTACGCTTTGTAAACACAAAACCAAAACATCGAATAATCATTTTAAATAAGCCGTAAGTAACAGATTATCCGCAAACATGTAACGCTGGCGTTTAAACTCCCTGCGCACCGCACAAATTCCCAGGCAAATAAAAAGTATTAAGGACACAATAAAGCCACCCTGCGTATTTAAAAAAACCCACAGCGTTCGAAGGAGGTAGACAAGTCAACGGCGTCTTAAAACGATTACAGACAGTCGTCAAGGTGTGAAGGGGAGTTCGACACGCAAATCGCATTAGGTATGTTAAATCTCGGCCCCCGGGGCTCGGTGGGGGTTTTTCGCGATATTTTTATGCATATCGCTTACTTTCGCGATTATTGTTCGGGCGAGCGTCATTTGCATTGCACGATCATAGTTACCTCGACTAAACGATGTTGATCTTATAAATATTATGACTTTTAACAAGTCAATGTAATAACAGAAAGTTTTTTAGAACTCGCATGTCATAACGTGTCGCTAACAACGCAGCGCGATTTTTGTCATGAAATAAAACTCATAGTTGAATCCGGAACAAGGTTTACATAATAATGAATGTTCTGGATAATCTAATGATTGGTTAAATCAGCTTTGACTTTCACCTGTGATATTACTCAATTAGATTGCAGATTGAATCCACTTCCATGTTTTCAATATTCATACTATTCTAATGCTTCAGCCGCTGACACGACTTTCCACGGATAGTAAATCTTTATTTATCTATGCGGCTGATTTTGTGTTTTATAGCATCTAGAGTGTTTGTTGTTGAAGTGCTCAATATATGTGTTAGTCCAATAATATAGAAAGAGTCAGCAATACGGTACACTACATGAAATAGTTAACCATTTGCAATCAACTTTAACGCTTGCGTATTTTTGGGTTAGTTTATATAGCAGTAGTGGCTAGTAGTTCAGTCATTTTATTTGTAGTTTTAATATTTAATTATTTTCATGATAATACGGAGCTACATACCATGAGATGAACAGCATCCCGTGCTAATTTCTGAGTTTGCGAAAGCCAGGTACGACTATATCAAAAAAGTTTACGAAGTTACGCTCAATGATCAAATAAATGGAGCGCTGTATACAGGTGAGTGACATTCGTATGAGTTTCTTTTCCGGGAAGGAAAAGTTGGAAAAATACTCCGTGCGCGGTAAGTAAGTAGGTACCTACCTATCTTAAGTCAATCTCAGCCACTCTGAGTTTCTGAGCACTTTGCTCGTTCGCCGTCGCTCTTCATTGAGCAAAGTTTTACTTAACTTAAATTGCCATTTTGTAAGTATAAGAACTGGAATTTATCTTTATTGAAAGAATAGAACCTTATGTTACTTATGACTGCGTACTTTAATATTTATTAAAACAATTATTCCGCACGAAACTACTTTATATTGCAAACGTGGAAATTGTTACTGTTACCGACCACCAATTAAATCTTAATTGCTATAGTAGTTCTTTAACTACTGATCTCGTATGTCTCACAGTAAACGACAGTAAATAAATTGAGATGAATCCACATATGAATACTAGTATTTTCCCGATGACCATAATACATTAAATAGGAACAGATTTTTTTTTTCATTTTATAAGTTATACTAACATATAAAACAGAGATATAATATAAACGCATTTATATTAACATGCCCTCCACAAACTACTGAATAAGATACATTTGAAATCACCCAATATTTATAGCTCGAAGCTTATTCACTCAAAGGTACAATTTAGAATCCTTTAGCGATAATTCCTACCTTTGCGATTGGTTGATCACCAACTGTCTAAATGTAGACAATGAACATTTTTTTTGTATTTTATATATTTGTAACACACGTTATATATAAATTTTACCATTCTACACTCCTTCTTCATATAAACTTAAAGTATGAAAAATTTCAAACCGCGCTTGCTTCCATTCATAAGGAAGTAACACTGGAGGGCACAGATCTTGTAAATGAAGAAACCTAGAACATTCGGGTGTCAGGATTTCCATCCTTCTTTCGATCCGAACCAACCTGCCCTGTTTGGTGCAGTCTATTGAACAACAGACAAAGAAATAGCGCCAGTCGATACCTACGTGTCCAGCCTCAATCATCTGCATCCTTACCAGCCTAAAAACTACCACCCTGGTGCTAAGAGCCAACCGTGTCAAAAGTTATTAACGTTTATAGGTTGCAGTGTCAAAATGCAAATAAAGAAGCTACCTCTTCCTTCTTGGCCGACAATGTATTTGTGGCGCCTGTAATGTTACAGAGATCCATGAGCAACGGTCACTTCTCATCAGGTGCACAGTCTGCTAGTTTGTCAGACATTATGGAAAAAAATTAGTTAATATTTAGCTGATATTGGCTGCTCTTCCAATACTAAATATGATGTACAGCTGTAAGTTTGTACGCTGTATTATGACTCAATTCATTATATTCGTGAATTTCGTGCCTCCAACCGAAATAAAACATTATTCCAGCTCCCCAAGAGCGCGTTATTTGATGTTTTTAAGATGGGAGATATTTACAGACGAGTGGGCGATTATTTGCACCCCTTACCCCTTTGTGCGTTCGCTGATAACGCGCGCAGTCTTGGCTTCAATCTGGGCTGATTTTACTAATATATCTTGTTGGGATTTCTTTAATTTACAAACAATTTGGAAAGTGAAGTCATATTTCATGAACATATCATTACTTTTGCTCTCCTCTCCTTTCCATTTCTTACCTGCTCTCTCCTCTTAGACAAACAATAGCAGTATCGTGTACCTATGGACATAGTTAAAATATCACAAACAACTTACAAAAAAGACACAAGAAAAACATTTAAGTTACATGAATCTTTGCTTCTATCGTTCACATGGAACCCGATGCCGGTACACATTTCATTTGTAATTATTGTTCAAACAGTGAATTCATATGGAAACTTTACTCTGCTCGAATTTCCTATTTGTTCGCCCGTGGAGATGTCTGACCATGACGCCAGCGATGCTATTCACATCCGACATATTTATTACTGACAGAAAGTTTGAGTTTCGTAATCGTAAAAGTTAGAATTTTACTTTCGACATCCATTTGTGTGTAGGGCAATTTTAGCTTATGTCCAAGAAAATACAAATTTTTTTAGACAACCAGATTTTGTCGACATAAAACTGAATTAAAACCAATTCTGTAAATTCTGAATACTTGAACAGGCAGGCAGATAAGAAGGATTTCAATAAAATTATTTTAATTTCAGAGATGTCATAAGATCACACCAAGTCTTTTTAAATTTAATCTACGGCCTCATCCGACTTCATAAAAATTTATTATTAATATTTTCATATTTTTTTCCTTTACGTTGTTCTTATTTAAGGCAGTTTTTATTATTTAATTAGTTTTTTCTGTGATTATAATACCATATAAAAACTAGAAACAACGTCAAACTTTGTAAATACATTATATATTTTTTCCAAGTCGTAAGACATGTAATAATATCCCTAACCGAAATTATCCGAAACAATCGGATAATCCGAAGTAATTTAATATCCATAACCGTAACCGAAACCGGTAAAATATTATTCATATATCCTTATCCATATCCAGATCCGAAATATTATCCATAACATTCCTAGTATAGATAATTGACATCACTATTACTGTTGCCATGTATCGTAGACGGAACTTTTTACAGATACCGTCTGTTTTATGCTGATAATGTTGCCTTTGTGTGTCCTGTGGAAGTCATTGCGTTTAATCAAGCACCTGTTTCCGAGCCCCGCTCGTCTGAATCAAAGACTTTGAACTCCCGAGCAATGAAATCTGTGAGTGATAGATTGCTTTTTTCTGTCATAATTATTGAGTCTGGAGGATAAAAGAAATGATGAAACACTAAAAAGACCCGGTACGACTGAGGAGCTTATCATTTAAAGACGAGATTAGCTGTAACACGCAATGATGAAGATGTTAGAGGAACGCAATAATCAAATAATTGTCGCAGTGTTAGGGCAATGAGCGGTTCATAACTCCTTACCGTCTTAAATCTGTTCCTGCGACTGACACAGATGTTAATAATTGTGATTCGTTCACAAAACTTAATGGGTCCTAAAATCGGTTTTCTGCTGCGACCCGACTCTCTTGTGAACCAGGCACGACGGCGATGATTTTACGGTTTTATTTAAAACCCGCGGCAATAAGGTTTTCGTTTCAGTGTTCACATTTATACATTGTGGGTCTTTATATCGACGACAACGACTCAACTCTGTCACCCAGTCGCTGTGCTAGGTAAGTCATTACAATGATCGCAAAATACGTAACCACTTAATTTTGAGCTCTTGCTGGATATTGAATCGAGTTTTGTGATTTCAAATGTTTGATATCATATCTGTACAGAGGAAGGTCTTTCATAATTGGCTAAATTTACTCTTCGTGACGAATCCTAGTTAATGATTTAAAATTACGACTTCTGAGTTAAATCTCGCCGAGATTAATGGAGATAATTTCAGTTTATAGATAATTTGAAGACATTGTAAAAGATCCCCCTGTGATGCCTCCGAAAATTAAAGCTGCACACGCACTTAATAATTTCATAATCAAGAAGTTTTTATTGATATTTCATACGCATATTTACTTCAGTTCCAAAGTAATTGTTAAACCTACTTTTTTGTGCAACCTTTTTTTAATATTTCAACCTGCTGCTTTTGATATTGGCAGAAGAAAGAAGCGGATAACATTCAAAATATGGACATACACAAATATAACATCACAAACTCCCATTACCCGAGAACAAACATTTATCTGTCACATAAATGTCTGCCCCGGCCGAGAATTTAACCCGGGACCCCTCGCTCCCAGGCAGGGTCGCTACCAACTGGCCTATAGGGTGTATAAATATGACCATATATATAAATATGACAAAACGTATTCAAACAAATAGACAAAAAATGTCACCTAAAGACCACACATTTTATGGAGTGCCCTTTAAGCTACGGGGTATCGTTTAAAAAGGTCGCGAACTGACACAAATGTCACGCCCTTTGCGCTCCTGCGCCCCTGGGAGCAGCGCTTGTACACTCGCTTGAGAGAATAGAGATTAAATTTTAACAACAATATTAATGTAACCGCGAAACTCTGCACATAGCACAGTCAGAAAGGAACATTCATTAAATAAATGCTCATATGACATACTCTCAACTCCACACACGGAACAAGGGAACTTGCAAGAAATTATGACCAAGATCACACATTTATCTAAAGAATAAATGCCTGACCCTACCGACAATCCAAACTGAGATCCTTCGTTCGACAGGCAGTCACTATAATGTACATTGCTGGATCGTTTGGAGTTGCGTAAACCATAATCTGATATCACAATATTAACAGTAACAAGCAGGTGGCATCGCATTTTGCCAAGTCGATTTTTTACTGTGTGTCATTCTTCTTAAAACTGCATAGATATGGCTTAAAATTAGTCGCACAGATAATCTTCTGTGCCCAATTTTCTAGAATAACTTTTATGTTTCAGCCTGAAGATTGCGATTGGGAATATAGTCCAATTGGTTTTGACTTTGCCGTCAGTATCAGCTGCGCCCTTGTATTAATGGATAATTTTAAAATTACCGAATACAAAGGCTTAGCCTAAACTGTGATCATGCTTTTTTTTATTTTAGTCATATTGAAACAGCTTATCCACCGTCAGCGACTGACCAAGTGAAACAACATTGCTGCATGGGCATCTTAAGCAATCAGTTTAGAATTTTCTCATAAAACAACTTGGCTTCTCCGAGTTCAATACGCTCTTAGCCAGTATTATTTTATAAAATAAGTGCACCTAACTCGTAAAATTCTAAATAATCAACTATCCCGCATTGGGAAAACGGCAGGCGCATGACGCGTAGTTCGAAATTTAAACTGTCCAGTAGCGCCCTTGCGATGACGTATGGCACCCGCGGGTATGATCAACCCTGTGCGCACGAAAACTTTACCATTCCGCTGTTATGTTATTAATAAAATAGTTCTTATGGTCAGTTTAATAGGGTGTCGCTTTCTGCAAGTATATGATTGTATGGTGAAGTATGACGGATTTGCCCTGTCAAAGAGCTACGCGGTTATTTATGGCACACGTGTCTATGTTTCGTTTGTAATTTAATCGCGTAACGACTTTATAGGACTTAGAGGTGTGCGCAATTTTCAAATTATTTAAAAGTAGTATGTTTATCGTACTAACTCACTATCAACTTAAAATAAAATGAAATATAATATTACCTCGTCATAGGACAACCTGTATGTATGTATGCAAAAAATTAAATAAACAAACAATAATCGCGGTAAACTAAAACTAGGAGCACAAATTTTACTGCAGCTTTTACCAAAAAATAGAGACAGTGATTCACTGAGAATGGAGAGGCAAATAAACATCTGTATTGTTACAAAAATATATTTGATTTACATGGGCACAGGGTTACATTACAGAGAGGTAAGACAGAACATTGTAACTCCTTGCATAGTCACATAAGTTTTGTAAAGATTTGCGTAAGATTGCATTGCAATAATCGTCAGGCGCGCTGCAACATACAGGTAGGAAATATTTTCATTATAACTCATACTGTCCCACCGCTGGGCTGGGGTCCCAGTGAGAGGGGGTTAAGGCCATAGTGATAAGCATGAAGCAATTATAAAGCGTAGCATCCACCGTCCTGTCCAGTTTATCAGACCAGATCCAGACGCCACATGCGATTTTAGGTTTTTGATTTGATCTTTTTTTCCTAATAATTAATCAATAATAAGAACATTGCCGACTTAATTCTATTAGTGAGCAAAGGACAATTAGATTGTTAAAAGATTAACATTTAAATAATTTACAGAGAAAATTACAAATCAACTAGAAAATTAAACTGTATAGGCACATACATAGTTACAGGTATGATTATTTGATTATTTTGTGAGGTAAAATAGGGTAGTCTAAAAAATTGTTTGTTAAAAAAATAATGCGCGTACAAAGTCATGTTACTAGGGAAGGTGATACATTCGTCATTATGATGTTATTAAATTAAATTAAAAATCCAAATTTTGGATAGTATTTCAATATTGATATCGTGAAATATAATTTTTGGTATGTTATATTATTGTAATGGTTACCTAAAAGATAGTCGAATGTTTCTTAAAAGATACGAAATTAGGATGGTGGAGACCGCTTGTAAACGAACATCACCTGTCACGTTTTTAGGTCTGTTCAAATTGAAATTGAAATATAATATTCATATTTATATTGTTTATAACACCAAGTATTTCAGTTAGTATAATTGTATTAATATAGTACTTAATGTTTTATCTTAATATTTGTGTAAGCATCTGTATGTATTGTATTCGTCCTGACTTCACAAGTTTTTGGAAAGTATTTTAGTTGCATTAATCAATACGTAGTTACCATATGCATAGTACGATCGTATCGATAGTTCGTTTTCATATTTAACGAGTGCATGAATTGTTAAATAACTAAACAAACGTATACTTCTCATATAATTGTTTGTTCTCGAACAAAAATGATGTTGAGACCCTTCGGTGTCCACTGCTATAGCTTAAGTGTTTCTAACTATTCCAATGTCCACAGTAAACAGACTTTCTCGTTAGTAATCTTTTGGCATGAGAAGGTTCAATAAAGACCATAATGTCATATCGCAGACACAATGGCGGTCGGCGACATACGCTGGGATTCATTTCCGCCGCTCTACCCGTACAGACGACTTTTGAACAGACCATTGAAAAAATGTCTCACTATTACACCAACTTGATTTGACTAAGAACAGCGGAAGCTGTAGAGACGCCGTTTTCTGTTGTTCAATAATATTTTTGTATCAATTTTAAGTCGTAGATTTGTTACTTGAGAGAATCTCTTTCAAAAGTCATTATGTATTTTTTCCGTTGTTTTATAATTTAGGGAAGGTAACACGTCTCGTTTTCTCATTTGAATCCTTTCACAAGTCACTATTTTCTTAACAATATATTTCTCACAAATTAAACATCTTTTGTAATATCATCAATGTTTGTGTCACTGGTTTATGTATTTTCAAATCGAGAAATATTACACTTGAAAAGAAAATACACACACTTAACCTATTTTATTTCTTGCCTTGTAAAAATTCAGCTTTGCTTATAGAACTAGTAATAATTTTCTGTTTTTATTTTGTTTATATTTTCATACCTCAGTTTTACCTATTCGTTAGTAACTTATTTTTTATTTGTAGGCCACGAAATTCAAATTCTTTTTTCGCTTTATATAGATTTCAGCTATGTCCTACGTCGAGTTTGATCAAAATGGGATTCGAATTGATTCTAAACGAGTACCTTAAACCTTAGTGCACATATTCACTATCGTCTATACGACGAATTTTTCTACGACACTATCATCACGATAATTAATCCATCAATATAACACACGAAGGCGCATCTACGCATGTCCCTGTGTCACATCTGCGGCGCAAATTGAAAAGCACACTCGAAAACCCCTTCAGTGTGACGTGTAGCGCACAATGGAACCTGCACCCGCGCTGGAACGCTTTATCGTCCCCAAATTGACGTTCCGGAAACGTTCCGGGCGCGC
This sequence comes from Megathymus violae, assembly GCA_003671415.1. Classification (NCBI taxonomy): domain Eukaryota; kingdom Metazoa; phylum Arthropoda; class Insecta; order Lepidoptera; family Hesperiidae; genus Megathymus; species Megathymus violae. Next base: position 2,279,858 of record PDGT01000052.1, read on the forward strand.
ACCGAGCGCGCACCGGTGCGGTGCGGTGTCGCGCTGAAAAAATCTAGTTTAAACTTACGACATCACTAGCGGCTCACCGAAATTCATTACAGATCGTTTGATCGTTTTTATCTCGCGTGTCAACTGTGGTTTCTAAGGTGCAATGAAAATACTACACTTTAAGATGACAGATGAAGAGGGTTTTCAATTGGACGATACGAAATACATGAAGAGTCGACTGTGGCGGACCAATAGTGGGATAACGTTTTGCGCTGACAAGTTGACATAACCATTACATTATAGAAAACTATAGCACTTAGCATACATGTAAAGAAATACATGAATATGGCTGCCGAAGAAGTTCTGAAAGTAGTTTTGTTTTTCATTATAACCGATCATTTATAACTTGTCATTTATCATGACATTTTCTTCCTGTACACCAATATAATTAAGATCGGTCAAGAGGTTATAGACTTTTTCATTTACGAATTGAAATCTATTATTAATCGCGTAGTTTAACTTATGAAAAGTGTAAATACCAAATTCGAATCAATTTCATTAGATTTATTCATGATTCATTTATTCATTACATGAATTCAATCGGTCTATAAAATAATTATACCGAGTGTCGGGACCATCTTGATGTTATATGTTGCTAGAAAGTGTACTTTACAAATATAAAAACTTAATAATCTTGAACTATAAGTGTTAACAACAGTAATTTAAGTACTACGACTACAGATACGGGAGCACCGAACTGTAAGGGCCAAGTCTCGAGCAATATTAAAATGTATTAAGAAAACATGTGAAAATTTAATAATGATACGATATTTAAGATAATACTGTTACATAATATTATTGGGCAAGTCAACTAGATGCCCAGAGAAGTCACAAATGGCCAGGAAGCGGGGATGACGCAATAACTGTAATTAGAGTGGGACTGATTGGATGGGCCGGAGGGGCTCGGGGTCATAATTTAATAACTCGCTGTGATGGATTATGACACCATAGGTGCACGCGCAGATATTATTATATTGTTTATTATGAATAAACGTATCTATAGACAGCTTATTCTATGCGTTAATATGTATAATTCAGTTAAAATAAGTTTTTTTTTTATTATTTCACCCAAACACAGCAATAGCCTAGTGGAATAAGAGTCGGTTTCTCGCAAAGGAGACCTGCGTTCGAATCTTATACGCCCGTCTGATTTTCAAAGTTGTATGCGTATTATAAGTTACTTACCGTTCTAGCTTCGATGAAGGAAAACGACATAAAGAAACCTGCATATCGAAGAACTCTCTACAGTATTCTCCGAGATGAGTGAATTCTCTTAACCAACACGACGGGCACAGCCTTACCCGCTCTCATTATAAGAGGAGACTCGAGCCCACCAATGGGACAATTGTGGCTTAAAATATTTATATTGACCCAAACACAAACAAAAATATATTTTAAACCATTAAAACATCTAGATGGAAATAATTCACCACGCTAATTGCCAAAATCGTGATTTACTAATTTACATTTAAAAAATAGTATAGTCCCTGGGCCAAAACGTGCGGCCAAGTTTAATGAGAAATTAGAAGAAAAATTGAAACCGCCGACCGTAAATGAAAAATTAAAAAGTGCCGCCGGAAACGGTGAGGCGGCCATGTTTCTTTGATAAAGTAATGGCCTTAATTACCCACGGAAAGAAACAAACAACTGGGAATGAGTACTCGTGATATAATTATTGTTGTTTAAAATAATAATTAATAACGATAATAGTCGGTTATTGTTAAAACTTTATTTATTCGCTTCCCTGTAACAATCTAACCGTTATGCGATCACTTCGCCAGACTTAAGATGTAAGATTTCCTTTATAATATTTTAAAAATTCAAACTTTGCAACTGTACTGGGCTCTGAATATAAATATGTACATGTACACTTCCTGAAGAAACTATTTAGAGGGTGGTAAAAATAATTTACGAAACGAGAAGTAAGAAAAAAGAACAACCTGACTCTTTACTTTTTAAAATTATTGCTCGACTACAATTCAACCCAGTAGTAAGTGAAAATGTAGGGTGCTAAAGTGTACCTACTGATTGATCAACAGTTAATTCATTCTTGCCTTGAAGCCGCTCATACTGTATTCGAACGGGAACACCCACTCTACATCTTCACAATGCAAATTATAAAAGAAAGTAAATTTTTATCCGTACGGGAAAATGAAAAACGAAAGAAAGAATACATTGAATGCATTGAAGACACTGAAACATGACCATAGTCATTTCTCTTAATTTTAAAAACCGTGTAACATTTTACATCGTTTCGCCAGCACCCAGGGTTAACTGGTATCGAATGCCATTAGGCGTTAAGTCCGCCATTGTACCTCCTACAATATCTACGCTTAGCACAATAAAGTACTAAATACATACATAAATAAATAAAAATACCCATCATGCGACGCAACAGTCGATGGTGAGAAGACTCCATACCATATCCTGTAAAATATCGATACATATTATTTACAGATACCTACTTAAATAAAGAAGATTATGGTGTCGTAAAATAAAGAACATAATGTCATCATGAGTCCAATAATAACTAACAATATGAACGATATCTTGTTTCTTCTCAATTTAGATGTTATAATTTCAGAACATCCGATGCAGGGATGTTATGGAGCTCCGTTACCGTAACCGAAACTGTCGGGTATCCGAAATAAAAGTATATCCGTAACCGTAACCTAATCCGATGAAAAAAGTTCAGATAATTTCGGATAGAGGCAGAGTCTAAAAAAACACGTTATCACTTGTTTACGCCGATCGAGCCGATACATTAGCCGCGTCGTTCTCATTTTAGACAGTTCTCATTATTAATTTGTTTTTTCTGTGATTATAATACCACATAATACCTAGAAACCAAGTCAAACTGTGTAAATACATTTTTTTCCAAGTCCTAAATCTTCTAATATCCGTAACCGAAATTATCCAAAACAATCGCATAATCCGAAATAATTTCATATCCGTAACCGTAACCGAAACCGGTAAAATATTATTCATATATTCGTATACCATATTTCCCAAATTTCATGTCCATAACATCCCCAATCCGATACATTTGGGCGCCGCTGCGGGCCGTGACGGTGCGGGCTGCGCGGGCGACGGCGGAGTGCAGGAGCTGCACGAGTGGGTGCCATGTTAAAAGCCCCGAACGCAGCGCCGTGCACTCCGCACGACCCGCACGACCTAATTGCGACTAGGGCTGACACTGTCCATAAACACCTGCGATGTTCACTTTACATTCCTTAACTATATATTTTTTCCCGCAATTGTTTCTGAAATGAATTTCAGTCGGATGAATTTATTTTTATGCTCTTGTTCCATTTTGCGCGCTTCTTTGAGTTCTGTACCATAAAAAGGATCTATTCCGAAAAATACTTCATTATTATGACTCTTTCGAATCTCACGCCTTGCTGTTTAATATTTGAATTACAGAAACTTGACAATATCGATGACTCATAGTGGATTTCTAACGGCAGATAATGTTAATGCAACATATTGAAGCTCATTTACCAAATGCTTTAAAATCTGCTAAAATCTTGACGCCACTCCACCGAACTTATGTATTTGAAATAAAAACCTCATGCGCAGCCTAAAAAAGCAGAATAAAAGGACTATTGCTCGTACGTCAGAGCGAGATATGGTATTCGAGAAGGTGCTAACGGTACGTAACGAATAGCGTTTAGTAGTAATTCCATCATTGTTTGCAATACAACTATACATATACAATCTCAGCTCATTAAGTATATGTGGCTATGAGTGTTTTGTGTGTAAATGTAGAACAGTAAATTTAAATAAACTACAGTTGCTTTAAAACTGACAGCCCTGCAGTAAAACACATCATTATTGTAATGGATGTCACGGGCTGCAACTTCACCAGTGCTCTGAAAGCCATGGCTTCTGCAACACTATCTGTTTAGGTACATTCAATTGTCGACCTTTTCCCGTACGCAATACAGTTCTAGTTATACACCAAAAATATATTTTTTACGTTGGCTAGATGGCGTGACAATTGCAAGAGAGCAACACATTAGCGACATCTTACAGCGAGAGTGAGAAAATTACACAAGAATTATAGTGTTGAGGGTTTGAGTTCCACAGCTTTCACACAGCGTTCAGAAGTGTTATCACTCGCTTGTTAAAACCGAGAGGAAATGGAGTTACCGTAATGCTAGGGCGAAAGAATTAAAAATGAAATTGATTTCAGTAAGATTCTTAGGGTATGGGCCGAATTATTTACCTAGGTTTCGTTTTATATTTAATTTTCGAGAGATTCGAGATTCGTGGGTCGGAGATGTTTTACCCGACTTCAAAAGGGGGGGGAGGTTCACAATTCGTCTGTTACCTTAGAACTACTTCATTTATTAACCGATTTGAAAAATTCCTTTTTTGTATCAGACGGTGTCTCATTTAAATTGGAAGAAAAAATACTACCTCTAAGCGTGAAAAACAGGAGCTGAAACCGAGAAATTGACCTTCTTCAAATTGAAATCGGTTTTTTTAAATAAAATATTTGTTTCGTTCTTTTAAATTTTTAATTTAATTTTGGGCATTTAATCAAAAACGAATCTGTCAGCTGGGTCTTCTGTCTAAAAGGCTGATCTCTTAGAAGGCAGATATGACATTATGGTGCCTTCATAATTTAAATTTGTTTTTAAATAATTTTGAAATAGTTAATAATATAAATTACACTCATATAAGGTTCATTAATTCGATGAATCAAAATGGTGTACAAAGTGTGAATTGATTGTGCATAGCTCGATACCAGTAACAGTAGCTCTATCAGACACATAACTTCTTCCCCCGTTCTAAATTCAACCCTGATTATTTTTAAAGTGTACTATTCCCCTTGTTGTCAGTTTCATGTGGCCAGTGTTTGAATGTGAGCTTTTAATAGAAAAAAATCTGTAACGACTAAGAGATACGTTTCTTGTATTATCTACATTTTATAAATCAACAGTCGACAAAGTAGCGGGTGGACCACTTGACGTTAAGTGGTCATCGCTGCCATAAACGTCCGCAACATCGAAGGCATTGCGTGCGCTTTGCTGACAAAAATGAAAGCAGAAGGCGCATTTAGTGGTGGCTTTCGGATAGAGTAACCGAAACACGTAATACCATTTCATTGACTCTTGAGGAAGCTAGCCAGATAGGAAAACAACTCTATCATCTCGCACGAGTCCCGTCTTTTTATATTCAGTAGTACGAGGACACAATGGTCTTTAAAAGTACGAATCATTCTCTAAAGGTTCAACTAAGGTGGACTAAAAGCCGGAAAGATTGTCTCCGACTCCAAGATAAGCTGCAACATTATTTGAAATGTAAGTTTGTTAATTCAAATAGAGACCGACCAAAGCCGATAGAGCTAGAAAATATTGAATGTTAAAATTAGATGTAACTTATTTAGTGCTGGCTGTATTAAACTATAGTTGCGGAAGATATTTCACTAGTAATAGAACACAGAACGTCATTTTATAAATGAGTCCTAAACTAACACGATGACAGCCATTCATAATAGGAATACAAATGAAGACCACCGATAACCTTTAATAAATCAGATGCAAAACAAATTATAAAACAATAAAAGCATGCTCAATGACGCCAACAGGTTTCAATGCATTTATGTCGCCCACACACTACCCAGGTCCTGCCGTTCAGTTCATAAGGTCTGCTCGTGAAACGATCATTTTTAATGTATACTAATAATAGAACTATTCTGGGACCAAATGTGTGCATTTATTTATTTTTGTAAGTCTAGTCTAACTAGACTTTTTTATTTATATAGAGGCCAAAGCATATCTTTGTAATCTTTACCTGCCTGTTTTTATTTTCTTGGTGTATATCTGTTTACGTACCATTGGGAAACCACTCAAGAGGTTTAAGTTAAACTTGGCATATTTATTTACATATTAGTTATGACTAGTGATAGCCTAGAAATTTGGAAGTAGGTCTCCCGCACGGGAGGCTCGCAATCCCATCCTGCATGCACTTTTTTCAAATTATGTGCATGTTACAAATTAATTATCAGATGCTTTGGTGAAGGAAAACCACTAGAGCTACTTTTGAAAAAAGCTCTGTTAATTTCATTTTGTTTACTATAGATAGGGGATATTTTCGCCGGGTCTCTAGGGATAAGTTCCGGATTATGTGGAATTACAATCCATTATTTACCTCCACAGCAGCCATATAATGGATATGGAAAGCTCTTATAAACGTACCGGCGCTGCATCCCCTGCTAATTGATTCAGGGATATTCTAGAAATTCCTTCATTTTGCATTCCTTCTTTCAATCCATTAGCACTCCATTGCATGTCGTGAGTCTATTCTTATGATCGAAGAGACCAACACACCACATCCACCGCTCAGCTGGACTACAGATATGTGTAGGAGTAAATTGTCAATCAACGTGTCAGAAGTTCTTATGCTGGAACAAAGCTGCGATATGACATAACAATTGCTGTTTAACGGCAACAAGGACCGACCTCTTCCAAGTATTCGCTAAGAAAACCTACTATTGGCCATCCATCCATCGAATTCCCGATCCGAAATTATTTAACTCGATCAATCAATTACCGTTCCAATTAAGAGGCCATGAACTTTTCCTTCAATCACAAAACGACATCTATTTCTTATTTCTCACTTGTATTTCGTCCCTACCAACTTAGTTTAACCGTCGATAACTGATATATAAGAAGAAAGCAAGACCACAGGTTACAGACCTTATGTGGTATATTACCGCAAATGTAACGGGGTCAAATCTAATTGTGGTTTAAGGAAATACTCAGGTCTTATTACATACCAGCGGTGCGCCCCGACTTCGTTCGGGTTCAACAATTAATTATTATGCACATACACTTGATATATAGCCTATTTCCGTCCGAAATAATGTACTTTTAAAATGGTAAAATAACTTTTCAGATAGGTTCCACTAGTTTTTTTTCCTTACATCAACAAACTCACAATAATCGCGCTCTCCCTTGTAATATTAGTATAGACTGATAGTCCTTCTTCGCTTTGCTTCAAAAAACGCCTTACTTGTTTAAATAGCACCAGCACTCGGGAATATTCTTATTTATGTTTATTAGACATTTAATTTGTTTTATGTTTGGCACGTTTCATTGTTATTGTGATCGCGTTTCCTAATTTGACGAATTAGAAATATATATTTATTACAATAGCAATAAAAGCAGCCATAAGTTTGTTTAAAACCATCTAAACAGAATGTCCGTTCCAAATTTCAATTCCTATTCTGCGGGAACAAGATAATTTTCCAGGATGAAAACTGTACTAAATTATGACGCCTAATATAAGCTTTAAAATGAAAAATATCTTCCAAATCTGTTCAGTGGTTTTAACGTTACCTGTGCACAAACAGACCGACGCAAAAAAATTCCATAAATATATGTTTAAGTATATGAATAATAACGTCTACCTAAAATATATTTCCAATAAATAGATGCCGTTCTTTCAATATTAACTCACGCAGTGGTTCCAAGATTGTCCTCCGCATACAGATAAACTCACAAAAATCGCACTCTCTCTTTATAATGTTATTTAAGATAAAACATTATACACACCTTCGATATCTTTCTTTTTGATATATATTAGAAAAGATAAAAAAATGCATATTGTCCTCTGATCATAACTTCCCTGAGAGAAAAAAACAACTGAAATAAAACAGTCAATAAATTTCAATTCGGAAAACCCCACTATGGATACAAGTATAATGACTAAATCAAAAAAAATATAAATTTTATGCCACAAACCAACAAATAGGCCATCTGGTTTTTGTTACATAAAATAAGTCGTTGCTTGACAACAATCTCACCTGATGGTAAGTGGTGATGAAGTCTAAGATGTTGAACGCACCAACTCTTGAAGACTCCAACATCGTAAGTAACCTGGTGATGGTAAGTTGTTATTGCAGCCGATGCATATCCGTAATACCAAATGCAGTACTGACGGTTGATCATTGACATGAAGCAGGAAACCTGCTTATTACTGCCTGTCCAAAACTGCACCCGCATCGCTTATAAATATTTCTTGTCTGATGTTAGAAGTAGGATCTAAATGTAAGAAGTATGGGTTGAAAGTTTTTCATCATTCACGCACACCATCGTTATAAACTGTACGCAGCTCAGCGATCTCCTACAAAAGGTACCTGGGGCCCATACCTTCGTTCTATGTCCATCAGGACACTCGAGCAGGAGTGGCTTGGACTCAAGGATGGATAGAATCTCTTACACCTATAGTTGGAATTCAAACAAAACCAGTGTGTTTGTCACGGTATTTTTTTTTCATTGTTATATAGCATAAATGTGTTTTTCTTTTTTCTTTCTCTCTACTTGGCTCTCTGTTTCTATACTTAGTTCCTTTAAACTACACAATAGTTTGTTATTCGATTTAGCCCTAATATATTTTTTTCGGAAGAATAATGTTTATAATAAATTTATATTGTATTAAAAGAACCATAGAAATTTTCATCGCACAAAAAGCTGTGGTACTTATTTGCGTATATCAATAACCCGACTGCAAATATCAAGATTGTCAACATTGCTTTACGTGTACATGAATACATAAATATTTAAACTCAATACGGTCTTAATAGTATTTATATTCGAATGTTTTTTAAATAATCACGACATTGACTTATAATTTTAATCACCGAATGCATAATTAACCTAATTAGAATTATAATGTTTTAAAACGTAATAATACATTTATTTAACTTAAATATATCGCTAATTTTAAATCAGTATGTATTCAAGAATTACCTCCTGCACACTTAGGTCAGAAATGAACGTAGCGGGTCAAGTTTTATGCCAAGATCGAGCAATCCAACAAGTTCTCTTATCTGGCCCTCTGAAGCTTTAATTAATTTGTTTATGCGTCTGTTTACTGTTAATGTTAGATAAGTAAATTTATCGATACTGCATTTAGTTTATTTTACTTGAACGTTTATTTTTGACACATAATGAACATACTTAAATTTAGTTAAACATTTCATAACAGAACAGAGGTAATAAGATTGACACACTTAACTTTGCTGATTATTTCACTGAAAAGGTAATAAGACACAGTAAATACGTCCGATGGTAAAAATAAAACAATATTTTTGTTTACATACTTAATATATTTATCAGTTCTGCGTGCTAGTATTAAAACTTTATGTGGAGAATATTATTATCATATTATAACGATAGCAGTGCCGTTTCTTCAAAGATACCTGTGAGTTAAGCGCGTAGGGGTACAGTAGCTCGGCTGTTCACAGTTCATTTCTCGTTTTCGTGAACAACTTGGGGTTTGTATTCGAGATCCAGGACTTTGCTCAGACTGTTCACATACATATCCAATCGCTGGGTCATGTAGTAGCAGCGGCGGTCCTTGATCTGTCTGTTCTTGTTAAGGTCCATCACGGCGATCAGCAGCCCATCCTTGGTGCGAGAGAGGCCGGGGCATCGCACGCCGTCGGGACCCGAGAAGTAGCTCGACCCGTAGAACAAACCGAGGTCCTTGTGGGCAGGCTTTCCGTCCCCAGAAGTGAATTCATTAGGGAACTCCTCGTATCCGACTCTGTTAATAGCAGCCGTGAAGTAGCAGTTCGTAATCGCAGCGTTTCTGGCTTCGATGTTCCACATGTACTCACTGCCCGCTTCAGCGGCAATCGTCGCTGAAGGATTGAAGACGATTTCGGCGCCGTTCAGCCCGTACATCATCCAATTCAGCACGTGGTGGCGACCGAAGCAAATGTTGACGGCGATCTTCCCGTATCGGGTGGCGAAGACTTGATGCCCGGTGTTACCTTCCATGTAGTAGTTCGATTCGTTGAAATCTCCTACTCTCGGGATATGGTTTTTACGCTGCTTGCCCATGACGTTGCCGGTGTCGCTGATGACAACAGCAGTGTTCCACAGAACGTCGGAATGGTTCTCGTCCCTCTCCAGAATGGAAGATACGATCACCATGGCGTACTTGACGGCAAGCTCGCGAAGGAAGCGCGTTGTAGGACCTTCTTCTGCAGACTCAGCAAATTCGCACCAAGGTTGCTTTTCGCGAGTGCAAAAAGCAAACGGCATGTTCCATAATTCTTGGAAGCAGAGGATATTGACTCCCTCTTGCCCGGCTACTTCGATAATTTTCTTGACTTTAGCGAAAATAGCCGTTTTCTGCTCGTTGACTGGACGGTCAGTGGGTGCGGCAATGGAATGTTGAATGACGCCTACCTTAACGATCCTGGGTGGTCTGGTGTGCTCCTTCTTAGCAGGAAAAGCGTAAGCAGCAATCTCGAAATCGCCATCCTTAGCTGCGGCGATTGAAGATTCTTTCAAAGTTATTTCGTGGTGATCCTTTCTTCCATAGTAGATCCTGTTGAATTCGTCCAAGTCGCGACCGGTCAGGTTGTTGTTAATGATAGTCTCAAGGCTCTGAGTTTCGTTATCCATTTTAAATGTATATTGGAATGCGATGTCTAGTCTCGACCGGTAGCCGCTGATGACTGATGCTTCTCGATCGATCGCACTTTTATTTAAACGCGCAAGTACCTCGCTACCGAGTGCATTAAAACGACGCTCATTATTTTCTTAAGTAATATTTTCTTGTGTGGTCCAACTGGTATCCGATGGCCTTTTAGACCTTGTGCGATAAGTTAGAGACAATATCGAAGCAAAATATTTGGTTTATCGACAAATATACGTGACAAATATACTTGAGACAAATAAAGATTGGTTAAACTTATGGTAAACAGTTTGAAATTAATATGATTTTCTTATATTTGCTATGACTAAGAAAAGTTTTTATGTTTAGGTAATTGAAAATATCGTCTGATGAGGTCATGTGTTATCAGATTTATTAGAGTTAAATTTTACCATTTTTATTGTTTCTTAAAAAAATATGTAACAATAAAATTACATTATATTTTTACAAGGAATGTTCAAAATTGTGGTTTCCAATTTTTATTAATAGTTTAACTTAATACAAATGGGTAAAATTATTAAAATTTTATGTTGCAACGTCTATAATAAGGACTAAACTAATATTACAAAGAGAGAGCAAATTTCGTAATTTTGCATGTTTGCGGAAAATAATCTCCGGAACCGCGTTACATATTTGAAAAATTCTTTTATCATTTGAAAAGTTTGTTACACCAAATGGACATTGTCTATGTATCCTGTAAAAAATATACACAAATAATTATTCAACTCTAACGAAGTTGGGTCGAGCCGCTAATTCTAAATATCACTATAAAACACTCGGCCATCAGTTCCTATACTTAGTTATAATTACTTACTTATGTAATTACTCATTCATTTTATAACTTAAATTGTATAAAATTGTATATTATAACTATAGTGTACTATTGACATATTGTGTTTTCGAACTATTTTAGTGCCACTAATCAAGTGTACATACAGTAGTGTACATAATTCCAATTTATAATCATTATAATTAACAATGGATTAATATATAGCAATAATGAAACCATGTCGCGGAACTGGTAATATCAAAACTTTCAACATTTGGATTGTCCGTTAACTCCTCTGCCAAACCGTGGTGCAGCGTATTGGAGTGCACTCTAGGCCTCCTCAAAAAGAACTACTACCTAGTTAAAGTTGCACTTGTGAACGTGTATAAAGTTTATACTTGATTCATTTTAATATAAAGAATATTACTAGGCTACTTGAGAAAACTTGAACGAACGAGCATAATACCAAAACTCCGTGAATGAATACAAACATTGCATCAATATGCAAGGCAGTCGTCGGACAAGAGCCTGCATTCCGGACTTATAAATATAGACAAGCCCTCACTCAGGTAATGCGTCGGCCCTAGGAGCTCTAGCGGTACCTAATACATAATGCGATAAATCAACATTGAAATCGGTATCGCTATACAGTATAAATGTCTGTCTGTCTGTCTCAACGCAATAACCTCAAAAAGCACTGGATGGATTTTCGTGCGCTTTTCATCAATAGGTAGTTTACTTCAATCAATAGACGTGTACAATTTATAAAATACCTAATAAAAGGAGTACAAATTTCATGATTTACAATATGGCAGTACGGTTTGGTGGTTGAACGGAAGGAAACCGCCACTCTGCCGTTAATCAGTCGTGCTAGGCTTGCGATCAACAAGATTTACATGCTAGAGCCTTCATCGTCCGGGCTTCGAAAAGATTTACTACCAAAACCTGACTGTACGGCACTAGCTGACAGCCACGGGTTTCAGACATCAATTGAAACATCAAAAGGGTACAAGGTGTCAAAACCAAGGATCTGTAGTCACAGACCGCGGAGAACATCTCATTAAGCAACCGTCACCGTGGCCCATGAACATCTCCCATACTTAAGTTAACTGATGCATTATGAATCGTTTATTGACCATTTTTTCAGCAATGATCAAGTTTTCAGTTAAATTACAAACGAATTATTATATTGTGTGATTTAAATAAATGAAAATTATGCATATCTAAGTTGATTTTGATTTCAAAGAGATCAATAACAATGATATTTCTAAAATCAATGCGGTCGGCATACATACATCGCAATCAAACCGCACCGTCGGTCGTCGGCGTCGCATAGATATTTGCTTCACAAATGACATTACGTAACTTGATAACGTAGTCTCATGTACAGATAGATACACACCGAGCAGTGGCTGTGTCGCCTGTACGTAAAAACAATATGGAGACACGTCCCAGATTCGATGACATTGTTAAAGATAATTTAACTTTAGAGGATCGAGCCGAGTTCAACAGAATATATTACGGGCGAGTAGATCACTGTGAGCTAGAAATTAAGGAGTCGTCATTGATTGCAGGTAAGAAGAATAATTTTGAAATAGCAGCATTTTCGTTTCCCGCCGCAAGGGAAGAAACGAGACCTCCGAGGAAATTGAGGTTAGGAATCGTTCAACATTCCATTGTTTTACCGACTGATAAGGTTATTAATGAACAAAGACAAGCTATATATAATAAAATTAAGAAGATAATAGACGTTGCGGCATCAGAGGGTGTCAAAATACTTTGTTTACAAGAAACATGGCACATGCCTTTTTTTCTGTGTACGAATGAAAAAGAAAAATGGTCAGACTTTGCCGAATCACCGCAGTATGGCCCCAGTACTACCTTTTTAAGCCAATTAGCTAAGAAATATGAAATGGTTATTGTATCTCCTATTCTAGAAAGAGATGATAAGGATGGCGTTTGGTGGAATACGGCAGTCGTGATTGACGAAAAAGGCAATTTTATAGGGAAACATAGAAAAAACCATTTGCCAAGTGTTGGAAGCTTTAGTGAGACATCGTATTACGCGCCCGGTGACATGGGACATGCTGTTTTTCAGACGAAATACGCTAAAATCGCGGTGAATATTTGTTATGGACGTCACCAACCATTAAACTGGTTAATGTTTGCGCTTAATGGAGCTGAAATCGTGTTTAACCCTGCAGCCACTATCTCCGAATTTGGTGAATCATTCTGGGGTATAGAAGCTCGAGCTGCAGCTATTGCTAATATTTATTTTACTTGTAGCATCAATAGAGTGGGTACTGAGAATTTTTATGCAGAAACGGAGAAACGCGTATCAAGAACATATTATGGATCTAGTTATGTAACCGCTCCAAATGGCTGCAGAACTCCAAGTCTGTCAAGGGAAAATGACGGTCTTCTGATTGCAGAAGTAGACCTGAACCTTTGCAGGCAAGTAAAGGATCAGTGGCAGTTTAATATGACAGCTAGATTAGATCTATATGCCAAGAGTATAAGTGATAACGTTGTTCGAGAAGGGTAACTAAATAAACTTAAACATAATTGAAAATCTTTCTTATCTTAGGGGTAATAACCCAATAACAGTCTTATAAAAATATGTTTCCTATAAACAGTTTGAGTGAATATATTAAATTAACGATAAACAAACAGCTTACAATGTAACAAAATTTCGTACCTTCTTTTAATATTTATTTTTCATATCTACTTTTATTTTTAACTACATGATGTGTTAATCAATGTTAAAATAAGGCGTTCCTCTTAATTAGTTACTGATGTCACTTAATTAACTCTAGATGGACGCATGCACGTTTACTACCTGCATATTATTATCATGAAAAATGTGTAATCATGGGCACCGGCAGCAGGGTGCAAGGGGGTGCACTTGCACCCCCCTGTCAGGAAAAAATACAGAGATAATTTTTTTTTTTTATCAAGTTTTATTAGTATAATTCTATATTTTATATTAGTTAATAGTATAATGTATAGATGCAGATGCACCTCCCTGAAAAAAATCCTGGCGGCGACCATGTGTGTAATGTATGCGTATTGAGTGAATTTATCATATTACATAATGTAACATGTTCAGTTAACTATGTAACATTGCGTATATATATGTGTGTGTATATGTGTGTGTGTGTGTGTGTGTACATGTACATATTTTGTCAATAAATGCATGAAGTCTGATTTTGTTGACATAATTATATTTACGACAGAACCTGAGGAAAGTACCAGCGATTATTTCATTAATCATTTACCTATAAAACCCGTTGTTTTATTATTCCTGCCACTTGTACTTGTCTGTTAAGTGAGCACAAGCGTAATCAGTGTCTAATCTGTAAATTCACGTATTTAAATGAGGCTCAATTGAACATGACTCCAGTGTAGCAATATCTGTGTCTGATACAAATCGATAGACAAAAAAGTACTAAAATATATGTAACAGTATCTTTTAAGTATAATATAATTCTTTTAATATATTCACTATACTGTAATATATTTACAGATACTTTATATACCTATAAATATTATAAATAAGTTAATTATGTGTCTCATTCTCTTATGCAAGACATTATGCATCCGTTTGATTAGACATCAATCGTTAGGTATATTGTAAATATATAATATTACATGTTACTCTTCTGAGAGACTCTATAATTATGATAAAACCAATATCAAAAATCTATTAGGTACTTTAATAAAAGTATGAAAATGTTTTTAGACAGAGGAACATAGTGTTTTTGTGTTTTAAAATAAATATATATATTTCCTTAAAAAGTCTCTCGTTTCGCTTGGAATATATAATTTCTATTTTCTATATTTCTGCATTTCCAATAACGATCTATTCAAAGTCCTGCTGGTAGAGCCTTCTATAATAATTATTTTTTCTCATTTCTATATACATATTAGCAGTTCAATGACTAATGAATTATTTTATGCCGTCGGTAGATATTATTTACCTTGACCGACTGCAATAAAATAAGTTTGGTACCGGTTTTTCTTACGATTTCAGAGACAACTGACCACTATTAGTTGTTACATTGTGATAATACTCTTCAAGACAGTTTTCTTATTCAATATTACTTTAAATATGATAATTGTAAATAAAAAAAATAATACACTATGGTTTGAACACTATGATTGATGATGATTGTTTATGGCAAACTGGAATCTCTTGGATAATCTATGTGTATATATAACTCTTTATAGTACCTAGTGCAAATGATAAACCATTTTTTGACATTTACTCTACTGTCAATGGACGTTTTCGTTTTCAATATTTTACAAGTCATTTTAAACAATAAAATTAAAGGGATTGTGTAGAAATCAAAAGAAATTATTTATCTATTATAAAATAAAAAAAATTACTTATCGCGATTATGGTAAGAAATTTTAATTTAGAGATACTTTAGAATGTCTTATTTCTTAAACTTGTTACCTCACACCCGGCTTTAGTTAGAATAGCTTCGTGTTTGAAAAATAGTATTATAATTTTAGCCGTACACCAGCATTTAAACTAAAATTATTATACTCTTGCTGTTTTGAAGAGTAAAGCGGTACAAAAGGGTGATAATATATATTCACGGTGTTGTTTTCAGTCGATTTTAGCATACAATGGCGGTGCTGTGGTGGCGATGAAGGGACAGGATTGTGTGGCTATCGCTACCGACAAGCGGTACGGTATACAAGCACAGACTGTGTCAACTAATTTTCCAAAAGTGTATCAGATGGGTCCCTCCCTATTTGTAGGTCTTCCTGGCCTGGCCACGGATACACAGACAGTATTTCAGAGACTTAAATTCAGGTACATGTTTAACTTTATGCTATTAAAGTCATTTGAATAACTTGGTGAATGAGCTTTTTTGGAATACTCGGTACTTGGTATTTTTTCGACCTAATTTAACAGACTAGTTTGTCACTTATCATAAGGATTGTAATCAAGCCGTAACTCGTTAAATAAAAAAATGCATTCTGTTTTCACTGTATTTAATTTATATCTTATGAATTATTATGATAAAGTAATAACAGTACTGAAGATAAAATATAGTAGATGCTATTGATTGTAAATTACAAACATGCTGTTACTTCACCAATTGATAATCCAAGCCTTAAGAAATTATAAAAATGTATAAATAACCTTTAAATTAAAACAAAATTTACCTACAAATACAAATAACATTAAATCTATTGAGCTGCAAGATGAAATGCTAAATTTTTAAAACATCAATTGAAATTTAAAAAAGTTGCAAAATAGAAGACTACAGGCAAATACCATTTACATATATAATACCCTTGTTCAACATTTTCAGGATGAATCTATATGAACTAAAAGAGGGTAGAATAATGAGACCCAAGACATTCTCTGCAATGCTATCCAATCTACTGTATGAGAGGCGCTTTGGCCCTTATTTCATTGAACCAGTCATCGCAGGTCTCGACCCACTTGATAACACTCCATATGTTTGCAACATGGATCTGGTAAGCCTGAGAATGATAAATTTGTCTGGCTACATTATACCATTAACAGCCAAGAAAATAGAGCAAACATTCACATAATTATGAATGGGTGAATGCTTTTAACATTAACTTTACCTTTTATGGCACATTGTATCAGGTATAATGAAGGTACCTGTCACTCAAAAAACTGGGAAAATGCCAATTGGGCTACAAGACCTAATTATGCAGTTCTCATTATTGTTACATTGAAATGGGAGTAGCCAATGGCCATGTAAGCCATGGTGTTAATGGCTACTGTAACAGCTTAACAACAGCTGTTAGTAAACTTCTGCTGCTATTCAAAATTTAACTTTCAATTGCAAGTTGAACACTTTTTTTTCAAATATGAACTCCATTATTTACATTAATTCTGAGTCTCTTTTTAATTACTCATAGTTTAAAATTTGTGCACCCCGAAGGCTTGAAATAATCTGCCCATGTCAATATTTCCATTTAATTACAGTGTGGATGACTTAAAGTCAAGAGATGGTGTTTTACTAATTTAATGTGCTTTACTGTCTAAAGCTACATCACCACTTACCATCAAATAAACGTAGTCAAGCAATGACTTATATGAGTAAAAAAATTTACACAAATTATGCCACTTGAAAATAATACATATATTTATTTATTTATTTATGTACACACATATTTGGCACAGAGTAACATTAATTTAAAAAATGTACAAAGGTGCTGCTTATTTCTTAAGAAATTTCTTCCAGCAGACCTGCGACTGGAGACATCAAATGAGAGGTAGATGCAGCGTGCACACATATACATATACCAATAAATATACATAAAATAGTAAATAATACATAAATATATTACAATATATATAACAAAACATATATCAATTTATAACTTGTATACGTACAAATATATAATACATATGACATAATTAAAGTATTTATATTTATGTAGATTCTGTTCTGGTTTTATCATTTTTTTCTCCTACCTCTGATTCTATTCCAAAGGCAGTAATCGGAATAATTAATTAATCAATGTATCTATTTCCAGATAGGATGTCCAAATGAACCTGAAGATTTTGTAGTATCTGGGACATGCTCAGAGCAGTTGTATGGTATGTGTGAAGCACTGTGGGAGCCCAACTTGAAGCCTGATGAGCTATTTGAAACTATTTCTCAGGTACGTAATGTTTTTATGTATTCAACATTAATAGCTCACTTGTAAAATTAAACCGCTAAAAATTAACTACACAACCATGTAAAATTAGATAAGTGAAACACGTTGATACTAATACTAACTTCAAGCAAGACTACACTTCTCTATGCTGATCTTAGATATATTGAATGTTATTCCTGAGGAAGATGAGTAAGATTATTTTCTTTTGATGCTTGCCCCATACACCCTTTAATACAAAGAGCACTTTACGAGTGGGTTCAAGTGGCTTACCACAAGAGAGAAGATTACTGAATATAAATTATGCCACATATTCCTCTTACCTACTCAATGATATAATTGCTCAAGTAGCCTCGTAAATTGTTATATTCAATGAAACACAACTAATTTCTCCCCAATCACATAAAACTATTATGTATCCTATTATTGTTAATTTATACAAGTACGTAATGGTTATGAAGCAAAAAATATGTATGTATTCATCTACATTATTTCCGCTTCTACAAGAACAAGATGGCGTGGCAAACTACGCCAAGGTCACTACTTGTACACTAAAAGGTCAAAACTTCGAAAAATGTTCGTAATAACCTATTAAAAATAAAAATCTATTCTAGACTTAATTCCAATCAATTAAAACCTTGCATGTTACAAATACATACATTTACGGGTACTTACAATATGAACCATGTACATCAACCCAATTGTACAAATAAGGCAAAACTTATCTCCAACAATAAGCTAAGCTAGACTTAAAAGTTTTTTTTTGCACTACGCTTGTATTATAATAAAATATCTATATGAAGCCAACAAACGCAACACAAAAGTAAACACATGGACATACATTAATGACATCACAAACCGCCATGACCCGAGAACAAACATTCATCTGTCACATAACGTCGAAACCAGGAACATTCGCTCGGCAAACAGTTATTACCAACTGGGCCAGGGGGGTCGTCAACACAATGTATCTATAATCTATCTATATGTATCTAGATGTGTGGTGCCGGCATAGAATAATACCACCCCATCTCTTCCCGTGGGTGACGTAAGAACCGTCTAAGGGAATATGCCAAATAGGAAATGGGCAGCAGCGTCTCCTACAATCTTGGCCTCACTGCGATCGCCAACCCGCCTGCCAAGCGTGGCAATTAAGGCAATTAACCCCCCTTATGGAAATCTATACAACCCACAATTATACTTATATTAAAAATATTTATATTGTCAACTTACGAATTTCTAGGCACTGGTTAACGCAGCCGACCGGGACGCCATCTCGGGTTGGGGAGCCGTGGTGTACGTTATTGAGAAGGATAAGATCACCGAGAAACATGTCAAGACAAGGATGGACTAATGCGGGCTTGCTGAATACTTTGTTTTAATAAAGTTGTCATAAATAAATACAATATCAATGATTTAATAGTTCAGTAATATCTTCTGTAATAACAAATTGTACCTCGTTGAATTATGTTGGTACAGTAAGGCAATAGAAAAGAAAGTACAGAACGCCTCCCATTGCCTCACCATCACTATTAATTTATTGTGTTGATTCGCAACCCTACATCATTATATGTAACAGTTAAATCTATCAAAAATAGTTGTGAATTAATTTAATCAAACATCTAATTTAAGTAAAAGTCGAATTTTATCATTAATTTTATCTTTAGTCTTATAATCTGTACTGTACGCCTGTGCATGTACAAGAACCGTTTGGTGTCGTGGTCGAGAAACCAACTTGTCGTTCGAGTAAATGGCACGCACACCCGACCGACGAATGGGTGAAAATAAAAATAAAAAACAATATATTGCAGAAACTTTATAAACTGAATATTCAAAAATTAAAGATTAAATTCTTCATACATTACATTTTTGTATTTATTAGAGTAGGAGACTAGAGAATCAACATATCGAACGTGTTTCCGTGCGGAATACAGGTCGCGGCGAAGCTTTCGTATCGTGTTCAATAAATATGTGCCCGCGCGAAGCTCGGCCTCCACCGTCACCGTAACGAAATAATAAAACCTATTTAAAATAAAGTAACTACAAATTAATTACGACCTCAACAATGGCAACACATGATGACATAAACATTGGAATCACCACGACTAAGGTCACTCGGGGAACTGCTCTCACGCACTCTGCTTTGCATTAAACATCTTAAAATCGATTTACATAGTCAACTTTAGAATTTATTACATATATAAGACTTACAGAATTGTAATTTATGACATCCATAGTAGTAACATGCTAACATAATCTAACGCTAGAATAAAATATCTATCACAAAAGCTATTCTTTGAAACGATACAAAATTACACTTTAGAAGAGAAAGGAATTATTACCGAAATACTGATCTATACACAATGCAACGTTTAGAAACAAAAGGAACATTCCCTCGGAACGGGATTAAAATATACACTTGTTTATAAAAATATGTATATATGTAAATTCTACGTTGGTTAAGTTTATCAGAGTACAATATGGTATTTTTGGTTGAAAAACGAGCATGCAGTCATCCTGGCTACTTCATCACTGCGGTCCACAATCACCGGTAATAACCCCTTGAACAAGTTTAACATACATATTTTTAATGTAAATATCTTTCAAACACACAATCCGAATCATATATACGAATACGTGCAGCTGTTATGTTGAGAATAGTTCGAGGTAACTTCATCGACAAACTGGGGTTCGTCTGAGGGAAGAATTTAAAAGAATACATACATATATACCAAAATGTACTTATTTTTTCATAGTTACATTAAAAGATTCTCAAAATTATTTCCTAAGCAAACTAAGCACACTAAACATTTTTCCCATTATTACGATGTATCGATTTAAATTCAATAATATAGTGTATTCAGGTAATTCTGATATTAGGATATTCCGAGCAATGACAATATTAACAGCTGTCATATTTTATTAGCATTTTTTACTTAAAGTCTACGTAATAATATATCTTCTGCGTTCAATTGAAAACATTAATCGGAATATTGCCAATATCAAAATTGCCCCAACGGACTATATATACAAACATATATCTTGTTACTCCTGGTCGCCTCCAGCATTGTTTGAAAAATTACAAGTACTATATGATTTACATGAAGTGAATGAATACTTTAATAATTCGAAATCATAACAAAACCATCCAAACCTCCTTCGCCCGACGCACACGTGAATATATAATACAGTATAATCACATAGACTTCCATAACAATACAAAGTCTTAATTCGATATAGAATAATAAATAACAAAACCTTACGTCGAAATTGTAACACTACACTAGACAGAACTAAGGGAACTACAGTAGGGCACTATGGGTATATTGGCAAAACCTCATTCCACTGGGATTATTTGAATTGCCAACAATTTTATGTTTAAAATAAGTACAATCTGTTATCAGATGTAATAAAGTAACAGTTATTATACTCGAGTTTGAACACCAGAAATATGTCAACATCGCGGATTCAAATCTGTTTGATATTAAACAGGGTCTGAACTTCGAGGTATAAAATTCAAGAGATACATTTTAAATATAATGCAATTTAATTATAACTTTATAATTAAAAACACTCGTAAACCGTCTTATCAAACTTTACATCGAATTTAACCGAGTTCAACATTCCATTAGCCAATTTTAACAAGTGAAATTTAAATTTAATTTTAGCTTTAACAATTTATATTTTTAATTATTTAAGAAATATTAGATTATTCTACGAGACAGCGGGATCGATGAAGCTATTAATAATGAATTACCAAAAAGACTGCGAGGGTGCTTTAAGGTGAAATATTAATTCACGTTAATAGTAAAACGGACCACTCTATTGAGAACAATGGCGTGTCTTGTATATAAAAAAAACAAAATTCCTTGTTATATAAATCAGTATTAATAACCTGTCGTGGCAGTCGATGGAGCGTTATATTATGATAATATAAATAGGTAATCGTATTGAAACTTATGAGATTTTCTTATTCTGTTGCGCTCTCCTTTATATTATGTATATTTGCAAACGTTACAAAATATAACTAATTGATTTATTCAATAATATATTGAATAAATAATTATCTAAAAATATTCATTTTGAAATCACAGAGGTACAACCCTACATTTATGAGACATTTGTATCGTAGTAAACTAAAAACCGTTCAACTAATGCGTTATTCAAAACTAAGGCGTTAAAAAAATTACATATTTGTGCTGATACATTTACAATGCACCACTTATGGCACAAAGGTATTATAACATAATAAAATCACGATGAACAAACACCATCGTTCTCAGTGGTTTTTTGGCTGCGAAACCAGCCAGCACGCCGTGCGCTGCATGAAACGGAAGCATTGCATCCGAGCAGAACGACCGCTGTCATAATATTACAATAGCGTGTCCGCGCACACGACGCGAATAACGAACGGGATGAACATTAGAACGACGAACAGCCAAAATCTTGGGAGCAAGCATCCCTTCCACAATATCATAATATTAATACCAAACTTTATATGAAAAATTACGCGCGTTTGTAATATAAAGTAATTAATTACGCACGCAATAATACATATACTATGACGTCATAATACACGTATACGTATCGCGGCACCGGGTTGTTGTATCACAGGAATAAATCGAGATACAATATTTGTACCGGATTGTTTCAGAGGATAACATTCTGTTAACGATGGCCAGTGTTAACTTCAAAATATCTGCAATGACATATGTCATCATCGTATATCTTTACCTCAAATTTCATTATGGCAAAATGACACATTCCTGAAGATTTTTGGACAAGGCACTTCCTTATGACCATGCAACGTGCCACTCACATTACAACTATGCTTACCATCGAATAAGAATAGATTATATTTAAACTCTAATTGCTTTTACACTCAATCATTTAATTATCACAATGCTACCAAAAACGTCATTCAGGGTTTAAATATCAAATTAGATCAAAACTTTATTCTCGAATGTCACAGATCCAAAAACACTTCCGATCATAATTCCGATTCCGAGTGAGATCATAATAAGTGAATCGTTCATGAATCGTCATTTTAATATCCCACCGGGGAATAAACATTGATATTTATCTCGTGGGATTCGAGTTTCAAGTACGTGACCAATGAATTTCATTCAAATCAGTAATAAAGGTTTCGGTAGATGTTGATCAAAACCAACCACGCTGTACCTCGATTCACCCCCTCGGTACACACGACACCCAGTGTATTCGTAATCCTCCGTTGGCAAACAACAACGTAACACACCGCTCGAACTGCCCGCGCCTTTAAAATATCTACCACTGAATGTATTTGTCTTTTAAAAGAGCAGGAAATTTGTGTCGAATCCAGTGACCTCTTTCAGTGATTAGAAGTGGAAAATAAACACAAAGTATCAATATCGAACCCTGTTACCTCCGTTTTCATTACATCAAATAATTTTCGGGGTCAGCATATTACATGCTAGAAGTAGAATTTTTTGCTTCATGTAAAATTTTCTATCAACCAATAGATATAAAAATTACATTGGTTCGCTGTAACCAGCGTTTCACAACAATAAAATCAAGTTGAAACTCACACATAAAAGTTACCCAAATTTCGACCTCGTCTGTAATCATCTCCCTTTACATGGGGTAGCTTCATCTGACCATGGTGTCCCCAAACACAGAATATAATTATGTATTATTTCTACTCTATGCACTGAAAGAGGCATAGCCACAGACCATATATTAATACAGATATAGCAAGCAGGCTTGCTCTGCGCGCCAAGCATAAGCGCAAACTGCTTATTTATAAACCGCGTCACCATGGCAACGGTAGGACATACTTTATAAAAAAATATAGCACGCTTAGTTACAATAAAATATTACGCACTCGTGGGACCCGACGCTTAAATATCCATCTTCATTTGTGACAACTAAAATTTTACTGCCGTAGTATTTGAAAAAAATAATCGACACACACTTGTTACGTAGTTGTGTTGCGCAATGCCCTTTTGGCACAAATTTTATTCTACGATAACGGGGTCAAAACGCAAATTTTTTCATTGGAGTTTCTGTGGTTTATTCAGATACAAACAGTTATAATATATGCCTTACGCCGATATTTTGATCCAGTCGGATGATGTTGGCCGACAAGGAATAATGCAACCTTATCGAAGTATCGATGTACAAAGTACGGGACGTCGATTCCAAGGACCAACGACGTCATTATTGTTAGCCAACTAACCGAGACAGTCTGCTCGGACTCTACAGAGTCTCTTCTCTCTGATAGTTAATACGTCGATCAACATACTTGGCAGTAAAACTTCAATTGTACAGTTTGTTAACAACAGTTGTAGCGGCAGCGAGCCGCGTCGATGGTCCGCGGGCGTGCGGCGTGGCGACTCGTGGGCCTAGTTGCCTTCGATTGCCTTAGCGACGAACTCGATGAACCGCTTGCCGTACTGTTCAGGATCGCACGTCGATATACCGTCCACGTTGCTTCCGTATTTCACCGTCTTCGCCGCCTTGGCCGCCTGGAATATTATTTTATACAATATGCAGTTACTAGTAACGCTAATCATAAATGGTTTTGTATTCCACTTCACTTGAACTATTAATTGCGCTATTACATGCCAGTGGGATGCAAGTTGAAATTTGGGTAAAATAAATATTTAAAAATAATAATTTTTAAGTAATCCTGTGTATACATATAATATTGAAAAGTAAAACGAAATTTACCTGTTTTTTTACACCGTAGTGCGTCAGTACATCGATCAACGCGACGAAATATATCTCTTTCTTGGGTGCACCTGAAATACAAACAAAATCGTTTCTGGCATAGTTCTTAGAGGTCACGTATAAATATTAGTGTTTAATGTTATTCAGTCTTATACTCCGGTCGTTATTGCTCTAAACTATATATCTATAATGATATATACAACACCTAAATGACCAATTTATTAATTAAGAAATGCCTTTATGTCGTAGTGCATACGAAGATGTTGTAGAATAATAATACACATTAATGAAATCTAAACTAATAATAGAATTAATAATAAATAAATGAAATTAAACGGGAAATGTCTGTTTGGACATTAAATATTTTTTGAAAATTTAAATGAAGTTAGGCTTTGTTATAAACTCTCCATATAGTCCAAGAGTATATAATCCGAAATTTCAATTATTCTATAATGTCAAATGAGTATATAATTCGAGTAATTGTAATTGTAACTGAATTGAATTGAATTAATAAGGACAGTTCAGAAACTAATAAACAAAATATTAATAGTTTTTAGCAGCCACTACAACAGATGCGTATATTGGTAATTCATAGAACTAAGATAAAACTACCTTCATGGCTGGGTATGGCGTATATGTCGAGGTCGGGTATGATGCCGGAGTACCGCAGCGCCGCACGCGCAGCGCCCCGGGGACTGTCCGGCGGCGTGTTGTAACCCCACTTGCTGCAACATAACACGACACCTTCACTAAACATCAAAAGTGCATCATCAGATCACGTCACATCACCAACAGCACATAACGGCCTGCGCAGCGCAACATAATGTTGCATGCTTCCAAAAATAATTGACTGATTACAATATCACTATGAAACTGCCGTTTTTTTGTACCAACACAATAATCTCTTCATACTTATGTCAAGTTTGTTTAAATCAGGATTCTCTTGTTGTTCAAGGGATTAGTGACAAATTAATATTTTTTTTATGAATTCTTGAAGTGTGTTCTGCGTTACAAATGTAGCAAGTACATGAAAATAATTATCAAAAAATCATGCACGCAACGCCTACAGGTTACAATAATTAGGTGTTTTATACAGTTCCATAGTACAGCTGTCAGTGAGCCTAATGGATATCAATGTACGACCGACTATGAACAAGCAGGGCTGTGGTAATATTTCAGTGAGATATAACCATGATTTTAGCATTATGGCAGGGATCCTTGCCTGGCTAGCTAATATACTTCTTCTAAAATCGATCGTGAAATGTTTACATAGTGATAAGCGATTCCCTGCTTCCCGCCTGGCCAGTCCCAAGTTAGTAATGCCTTTGATGTCCATAAGAAGTGGTGACCACTTATAATTAAATAGTAAATTGATTCGGTGGCTATACACAAAATTAATAAACTTGAATGCAACTGGGTAAAATGAATCAATTCGAAAGCGTCCGCCAAAGCGAATGACAAAAACTGTACTACGGGCCGTCGGTCGGTCGGCACGGGCACCTGTCGTGGTGTCGGTTGTCGGTGTCCGTGTCGGTCTCGGAGTCCTCCGAGTCCCGCTCGGCCTCGCGCGCCGCCGCCTCGGCCTCCGCCTCGCCGCGCCCGCACTCGTGCACGCCCAGCAGCAACGAGTAGTCCATTAGGTGCAGTTTTGTTAGGAACTGGGGGACAACGACATCTTTATTGAATTTGCTGTTGTGTTGATTCCAAGACATTTGAAAATTAAACGCGATGTAATTTAACTACAAAAACTTGCTTCACGGTGAAGTCAATCGTCTGCTGTCTACTACGAGAGAATAGTATCCATCCATCCATCCATCAGTAGAGAGTATCCACCATTCTTAACATTAAGAATAATAACATTGGACGAACGGTCAATCCTGTTGGAGATCGCTGGGTTCTATAGCATAAGTTTTAATCACTACGTATTCATATAACCCCACGATTTGCATGGATTGTGACGACCACTTACCATCAAATGACGGCAATAAAAAACATTTAAAACACATACTATCCGCGATCAATTGACGAAATTTAGTCTGGTCATCTTCGACAGGCTGTGGTGCAGCTAAGGCTTACGTTGTAAATATATAAGGCTTGTAAGTATATTACTATACTCCGTTCAAATTGAATATGGAAACTTTGTAAACAAACCATTAAAATTCTTTTGTAGGGTTTTCACAAACTGAGCTGTATTTGTAAATCAAATGCTTTAATGAAATTAAACTACTCATTATATTATTTGTGAATCCTAAATTAACTTAGTATTGATCGATAACAACGTTAAACCGCGTGAAAATGAATTAAAACTAATGTCATAAAACACTTTCGTCATTGAAATACTCACGCAGCCACAACCTTATTTTCGTAAAGCGATTTGTAACATTTTCACAAAATATTATGTTTTGGGGTAAGCCTGCCTATACCTTTAAAAAGAAATGACTATTAATACCTTACAGCAATAATGATTGATCTGTCTCGGATAAATTATTTTCTTCTGAGTAACGCTTTGATGATTTTTACCTTTCCGAAAGCTACCGCTATAATGGCATGGTTTACCTCAACATCAGCGGTGAGGGTCTCTAGCAGCTTGTCCTTGGCCGCGTCGCCGATGTCGATGCGAACTCCCTGCTTGATGAAGTCGTTGTCTTTCAGCGTGGGCAGTTCCTTCTCCAGCTCCTTCTCGGACGCCTCGCGGTCTACCGTCGAACCTTTCAGGTCGTACTTCCTATGAATCAAATTGATGACTGAACGAATTGAAGCCGATCGAGTATGGTATTAGGCATTAAGTTCGTCATTTGGTACCGAGGTAAATTAATATGACAATGAAGAGAAAATTGTTGGCAATCCCTACCACAACAATGTCTCGATACCCTACAAGAGATTGTGTAAAATCAGACCTGGACTCCACCACTGTTCCCCCACCAAACAAAAGTGAGAACCAACCTGACAAGGCGCGATAGCGCATCATTACAGTAACAGGCATCGAAGTAAGACATCGTTGCTTACCTCAAATAATTTCTACTGTGCAACGTACTGTTTAATGTGCTATCTAAAAATTATCAACTGCTGAAGGAACAGTCCATCTTCTTTGATTATCCTACTTGCAGGTGCTAATTAACAAAATAATTAATCATAATGTTTATAGACAATAATGTCAATGTGAAAGTGATTTTAAGTACAATAGGATTTCGGGTAAAAATTGGTGCATACTTATGAATGTTTAGGTGGTTGGAGAAAACGTTCCGGGTGGCGACAAGGTAGTGCTCGATGCCGTCCACGGTCAGCCGGTACATGCCCAGGTACTGGGGCAGCAGGGTCTTGCCGTGTCGCTCCACGATGTACTGTAACAACAACAGTGTTCCACTCGTCAAGCAGTAGCTATGAGACGCGTCCGTCACGGTCAAAGGTAGTAGCCGTTAAACAAAGTTAAATGTAAAAAGTGAAACGAACTGTCTGATGGTTAGTGATCACCCCAGTTTGTGGCAGTCAGGATATTAAGGCATTACCGACATGTTTCCGGGCACCGAAAGATGCCTCTATCAGGAATCACATCTGCGACGCTCAATGATTATTTCAGGTGAGTTGCCGCGCACGAGGCACGCATACGCAAAGTTAATATTTTTTAAAAGTAGTAACAGATGGCGCTGTACCTATTTCTGAATCACGCTATCGATGTTACTCTGTAGTTTATATAAGTAACAGTAGACACCAAAAAAGGCGCAACGCATCTGTGACCGACTTAAATATAAATTTTTTGAAGAAGCAAACGGAGGAAATGATCCTATGCTTAAAAATGAATACAAGCAATATATACCAATGAGTTCCAATACATTTAATAATATTACAAAATATTTATTTTCCCAATTTCTTTAAATGAAGGTATGTTTAATACTCTTAGTAGTAGCTGATTACTTGTTTGGAGTATAAGGTAAATGTTCTAAAGCATTAAAAAATTACTGTTTTCATTGATTTCATAACAGCTCAATACGTTGTAAATTTTTATTGTTCGTACTTCGTCATAGATGTTGATTAGTTAAATTCATCCAAATTAATTAAAACTGTTATTTCTCTACAGTTCAATAGTTTTACCTATAAAAAAATCTTTTAATTTATTTAAAATAGTGAAAACTGACATCCAGTTTGAGATGGAGAATAATTATTAAAATCTGACAACACAGTTGCTAAATAACACTGTAGTGTGCCGACAGCACAGTATTGTATCTATGTTATGCTTATTGTTAGAGCATTCAATAAACGTACATGTTACTGAGTACTCGTTTGTTTTGTCTGCTACCTCTCGCCTCACCTCAATACATTATACAATAGAGTTAGATTTTATTGTTTTAAAATTTGTAAAACAGTGTAAAATACGAGTGAAATATTGCTTATACAACAAAATATTAATCGTTTCTGAACGGTTCTTAAAACCAATGAAATGCCAATTCAATGTTCTAAAAAAGATTTCATCACTAGAGTGAGCAAATTCAATTATAGTCGCTGATTTTATCAACATGAATGCCTTTTGTGCCGTAAATAATCATATATATTATACCGTATTTCAGTTTAAATGCCGGGATGTTAAATAAACAATTTTTTCACTCGCATTTTAAATAATTATGTGTTATTATTTAATTCAGCAGTGTAAGGAGCCTCACGCCTTTTTTTATTCTGTTCTGTTTTAATTCTATTATTCTGGCGTAGACTGCAGCGAACAAACGGATCTTAAGTGGGCGACTGCTTGTACTTGTACAGAATAATAAAAGTGGTATATAATTTTTCAGTTTTTAACATATCATTTTCCTATTATACGCAATGAATTTTCTCGTTTTTTTTAATTGAATCTCGAATATCAACGCGATTGCCCTCATCGCCTTTGAGTCGCTCGTCTCTCTACCACTCCTCCTTTTCTGTTAATGTAGGACAGAAAAATATCGCAACATAAATATTTCGAACCAATCACGGGTATAAAAAACTAATTAATTTTTTTGAGGTTATCTGTGGGGTTAATTGAAGCCATCATTTTCAGGGAACTTATATTAAAGTCAAAAATCCTTAAATTTTATTTCAATCCCGACGACTCCGATTCGGAAGGGACGGGTTTTTTCATAGAAAATTCGCTTCAAATGGATGGTAACCACACGTTTGCTTACATTGCCTCGGTATTAGGTGCTTCAAATGACAATTTATTTCAACCAAAAGGGTTTCGAGGTCACTGACACTTCTTTTTATTCGTCAGGATATTAGTCGGTCAGTGTTGCTGAAACGTATTTACAACTACCCGTGAATAGGCTTGTGCTACTGGTGCGTTACATTTTGACAATTACAAGTCATAGTTTATGGCAAACTGACCTACTGCTGATTGGTGGACCACAGGTACCTTTGAGTATATTATCGATTACCCTCAGGTATCGTAGTAGGTACGAAGAACTTGATAATTCATTACTAATACGCAAAAAACTTTGAAAAAATAAAATTTTTTGCGTGCAGAATTTGAACCCGAGCTCTACGTGCTTGAGACCGACGTCTTCGCCACTAGACTACCGTTATTTATCCCGTTACAGTTTCCTACGCCGAAACGGAAAATAAACTATAAGAAAATGCAGATAAGATTATGTGTCACATACAAGATAAGATCATTAAGCGTCAAGTTCGTTCTGCGAAACGGCTTACCTAGATTGTGGCTGTATAATACATAGAATAACAATACATAAAATGAACAAATTATATTACCAGTACACTTAACCGGTAAAATCTGACTAATATTTTTATGATAAAAGTAAGAAGAAGTATACACATATTACAAGCAGGTATGATCACGGGGATCAACGTTTCAACCTAATATAAAAAGATAATTGCTGCCCATCAAAGACCAAACGAAAACCAGCCTGAAACTATTGGTACTAACAAGTAATGTAGTCACAATCGACGCGAGCCGTCGTACTATGGGCGCTTCAGTACCCACCTATCATAACATTCTCTGCACCCCATAATCATCCCCCTGCCGGGCTCTGGTCGCACAACGGGAGCTTAAGGATCTAGTCCACCACGCCTGTCAATCGCGGATTCGCAACTACACAGCCACACACCTTTGTGAACATTACGGAGAACGCTTAGGTGTAGTGTGCGGGTTCCCTCACAATTTTATCTTCACCGAACCAAGTGATAATTAATTAGTAATACGCAAACAATTTGAATAAAGTACAGGTTCGAATTTAGATAGATAGTACACGACACTAACATACAAATCGCTAGGCTACCACCGCTGCCATAACATGTGCTGAGGAGTTTATTTCGCCGTTTCTTCTCCTCATTGTTAAAGCACCTTTTCGAAACGGTGGTAGAAGCAAAAAAACGACGTTCATAAGTGTATTTACTGAATACCTATACGATTAAATTATTTTGAATTTGAATTTAAACAAAACCAAATTTAACCAAATGCCGCTCACTCGTTAATTATTAATTAACCGCAGCATCCAACGAGACTAAAGCATGACGACCGGACGATGAGACATTTAAATTGGTGAAACCGAATGCGTCAGTAAACCAATCAAAAGCCAATAAAGGATCCATTAGCGGTGCCGTGGTCACACCGCTTGAATGTCCTGCCTCGTTATTAATATAACTGTTAACATTTTTTAAACCATCGCCTTTTGGGTGTTATTTAAAATTACAAGTTCTAATAATTATGCAAGGTGGCGTCTTTAGAGATGTGGTAACATTGGCAAAAGTACGTCTGTGTGTTTATCACTTCGTATTCCCGCAAGATGATTCCCCATGTGACGGACGCGTGGACACACACAACTCGGTCATCTAAAATGATTCAATTTATCACTAATAACCAAGATCCGAGAACAAATTTACAACTGTATCACTAAGATAACCGACCAGTAGACACACGTTCAAAAAAAAGTTCTGGAATATTATCACAAGTTGCATCAAGTTCGCACTAAGTCCTCTGTAATTTTCTCCATCATTATTCCACTCACTTAAGTTGCACTTTTGATATTCATATATAATAACTGTATATATGTACGTACGTATTATTTTGTTAAATTATATTTTAATTTTTATTTTGTTACATGTTGGTTTTTATTATTTATTTATTTTCTTTTTCATTTAACTACCTCCATTGTTTTCTCACTGTACATAGGTTGAATGGGAGAGAATGCTTCGAGCATTAATTACGCCTTTTATTTCTAAATTTAGATAAAGTGCAATAAAGAGTAAATAAACAAATATTTGACCGTCACGTGAATGATCAAATGGGACCCGTCGATGGGGACGGGGTCACTACCAACTGGATTCTAGTGTGGTCTGAAAATATTATAATCGAAAATGATATCAACAACAATAAACAGTATAGCTCTCCATATCTGACTGATACTGACCGGATGATAATGCTTGAGGAAGGAGTGCATTCTCTCCACCTCCTCCGAAGTTAGCGTCTTCAGGATGAACAGCCTGTCGTAGCTCTGGTAAAATTTGGCGCCCGATTTGCCGGACGAGTCGTCCGGTATCGGCTGGGACCTGCCGACAACGCGCTGGTCAGTTATACCACCACCAAATGTTATGTTGCTTCAACATGTTCCAACCATCATGATACAATCTGGTTGAAAGACACAAACGTAAGGTTAACTTCGTAATGAATGATATTTTTTAAACATTTATTCATTAAAAAAACCTCTCACAGATACACCAAAATCTGATTCGCATTAACATATATCACCAACATGCCACATAGAGAAAAAATCATTTTCTAACTCATTTGATTGGATGAAAGACGTTCCATTCATAGTTAAGTCCCCGCTAACTCCCCTTGCTCGTGGTGCACTCTGCTGCATAATGAACCGGGCTGTGATGATGAATTTGGTGAATGTTGAGGAGCTCTGTATCGGCTAGTTTAATCCCGACGGTGCCTATCGATGGTAGGGTTCTTTACCTGGTTAACTACCACAATCCTTCTAGAACCAACCGGTCGCAAACTGCGTAAACTTTTCGGTGGCAGTCAACAAATTGGTGTTACCTATGGTTTTGCGATCTTCCATGGACAACGACGACCAGTGACCATCAGATGGCCTGTTTCCCTTGACCAGAAATCGAACTAGAGCCCCTTCGCTCGGCAAACAATCGAGCAAACTGAATACAGGATTGAGTATTTCATCATATCGTTGCAAATTCAAATTTGTTACACGAATCGTTAGATCCTACGTCATTTTCTATCCTTTCATAAGTCAATGGCAAAACCCAATAAAAGTATGATTTCTGTAAGTCGGTACTAAAGTCCAATATTGCAAATCGTATATCCATTATTCACTCCCGTTATAAGTACAGTTCTGATGATATAAGTATCACTTCATGAATGGACTGTAGTCACGAGGCCCGACTGCGATACCGTTGATTTATACGAATCGATATTCAACACGCCGCATAAAGCTGCCGCGCTCAAGTTTTAATAGACGTATTTAAAGATCTAGAATAATTTTCATCAACATATATGTTACGATTAGGTATATGGCTGCACAAAACTCAATTTAGAAACAATCTTTGATAAAGATACGAGTCTCTCGAACCCGTGAGATTCAAGAAAACAAAAGAATAGATTTGCGCTTTCAACGCGTGTAAACATTGATTTTTACATCGAAATATCTTCACTCGTGTATTTTGTTAATAAAAATTTATATTATACCAGTCATTGGTATTATTAACATTGTAGGTCCACATAATTAATTTTTATTAATCGCTTCGAAATCTACAGCTTAATTAACAAATATAAAAAAAAACCTACTTCAATTTGAAAAAAGTCAATTTCTTGCCTTTATCTCTTGTTTTTCACGCTCTCAAATAAAAAAGGAATTTTCCAAATCGGTTAATAAATGACAAGAGTTCAGAGATAAGAAACTTAAAAAAATTACAAACCTATTGAGAACCTTCTCTTTTTTTAAAATCGGTTATCTACAAAGAACTAACTGTAGATAGTCTATCTGAAAAAACAACTTTGGACTATTTGTAAATAAAACGTCTTCCACGTGTCGTATCGTATTCAATTAATATAATTGTTTTTACAATCCCACTAACTAATAAACTCAATTTTCGAACCATCCCGTAAAATAATTAATAGTGTTTGAAATTGGTATTTATTATCTTCTTACCCGTCCATTTTTATTTTACCGCTATTTGTTTTCCCACACCCATTTCATTGTTTTGTTATCTGCTTGTGTTTATTTTTTTTTGTTTTATTAGATATTATTGTTATTATTATTTTGAATTATTACTATCAACTGATCGACGTGCCCGAACTACTCCGACAAGTAAGGTTTACTCTGAAAACCAGTAGTCATGATTCCCTATCGCGCCATGACGAAAGCTGAGAGCAATGTTTTCGTAATTACTACACTAACATACCTACTGTGTTATTTGTACACTACTATTTATAATTATGAAATATTTTTCTTCTTTCTTTCTTTCAAATTGTCTTTAAATAATTAAGTAGATAACTGTTTCTTCCATTCGCCTGCTCACTCTTTATAAGACCTGGCGAAATCATGACTCGTGGCAACACGCATCAGTCATTTCTGAGGAAATTATGTACATGATACTGCAGATAAACTATGTCTTGGACACCGCAACAGGCTTGAGCTAGCATAACCATTTTGGAAATTCTTGTTCAGGCATAATCTTTACGAATTCCTTACTCTTGTCCACGGAATAGACAGGATACAACGTAAACCGAAGGACAGGACCTCGTAATCCAAAGCCTCGGCCCCATTAGCGAATAAAAGTATAGAAGATACATACGTATTATTATGATATATTTGCAGACCACACAAAGCAGTTATTTACACAACGTTTGAGGTCGACTTATACGTCAACTGCGATTATATAGCGATATTAAAGTTGATAAAAGACCGATATTACTGCAACTGGATATAATTTATAAGGAAAATTGTAAAGAAATATTATAAATCAGATTTTTATTAGCTATCGTTAATTTGCAAGTTAAAATGCCTAAATGTCGTCGCAGGAGCAGTGCGGTCTGTGCAGTGGCGAGTCGGTAAAAGTTTTAAAGTGCAGTTAAAAATGCGTCACGAGGTCTTTCAATTGGCGTATTGAAATGACAATATACCAACCATTACGTTCACACACTCGCGCTCGCCGGCACCCACGTCGGAAAATGCTAGGTACAATGCACTTGTCTGTGGTAGTCGAGAATTTTGCGAGTGCGTCCGTAAAATCGCATTCTGCAACTCGGCAATTCAGCACCAAGGTGAATGAACAATGGTTCACCACCTACTAACACCACGCTACTGCAGCACACGTTGGAAAACCACAATGACCCTAAATCTGACAGTAAAAAATTTGTTGTGTATTGTTTCCACCTTATATTTATACCACCTAATTACCAGGTAACCCGCACTCACTGCGCTTAGAAAAGCATGATTTTTAATTTACAAATAATAACCACAACCTAAACAAATGTTACTCTTTTTATCAGGCGTTTTATTTTTATTTAAGTTTATACAAACGACGTTTCTCGTGAATCACTCTAATCGGATAGAGTTAAAACCACATGCAAATTCCTGCAGATTTTGAGATTATCTTGTTGAAGCAGCCTGAGAGTTACTTTTTATATTAAATCGTATAAACGTAAAATATCGTAAACGAAAATAGTAAGTCATTTAGAAGAACTAAATTTTCACACTCAATAGTAGGGCACACTGTGGACTTTCTGCATAAAAATTACAACAACATTCACTAAAGAAGAGATACGGTTGCTCCTGTGCGAGTCCCTTGTCCTTTCGCAACTAAGTTACTGTAGTACAGTCTTTGGGCCAAGATTAAACGTGAAAACAAAAAGAGCAATTCAACGAGTTCAGAATGCTTGTATTCGTTTTTGCTTTAATGTCCCAAGAAGGGAATATATGACTCAATACCTGAACCGGAAGGATATTCTCAACATGCGTGCTAGAAGAGAAGTCCATTACGCCTGCACTGTCCACAGAATCGTATGAAGCAAGAAACCTGAGTATCTCTTTGAAAAATTAAACTGGCTCGATGATCACTGTTTGAGAAATCGTCGTGAAGATGCACGAAATCGGCTTAAGCTTAAAAAAACATAAGTCGGAACGGTTTAAGGACTATTTTAAGTTTTCTGCAACAAAAATATAGAATGACCTGCCTCCCCCACTTCGAATAAAATAGAGCACAAACTGTTTTAAAGCTAAGTATAAAGCTGCGTTGCTTAGGAAACAACTTACTGCAGAAAACTTAGGACACGAATACTGGAAATGCTTGAAATTAAAAGATTTTTTATTTGCATAATTCATAAACCCCTCTAATACATATCTCATTTATCTTCACCTTACCTTCACTCATAATCCGAGAAAAAATATACTCACACACACACACACGCAAGAATAATTTTTCAACCTTATATTATGATTTTGTTTCTTTTCTTTTTTTTAAATTACCGGGTTATTATTACCAGACGGCTGGGGGACAGACCATTGCATCTCCCACATAACATCCTAGGGAGAAGGGAGTGGCTGAAAACTCCCATTGCCTGATATAGTTTGTCAGTTTTGTTTAATTTTTATTTGTATTTCTATTTTGTAAACTTGTAATTATCTTAAGTAATAAACTGATTTTATTATTATCTATTTTATAAAATATCTTTACTTATAAATGTCTGCCCCGGCCGAGAATCGAGCCCGGGACCCCTTGTTCGGCAGGCAGGGCCACCAAGGGTCACCAACTGGGTTATGGGGTCGTCAAAGAAGAAAGAATCAATGAGCCGGCTTCTTAACGACCTAATTTTCAAATCACCATGTAAATAAATTCTTTTGCGATTGAAATGGTACAAAATATCGCGTAGACGTTAGTCCCTGATTTCGTAGGTATGCGTTCCTATTAGGAAGGGAACCAGAGGCAATGATTTAACATTTTAGAGTCCCGATCTTCATTTGACAGCCTGTCACACCTAATCTGAGAAAGTTAAGAGTGACCGTACCATCGTACTGCCATAACAAAAAGAGGAAAAAAATAGCGATATGATGTTTCAAAATTATAATAATGTTCATACGTTGCTTCATCTCAATTATTGGACTAAGCTGTTGTCATTTTATTTGTACTTTAACCAAAGGACACAGTAAAATATGGAACAATAAATAACCTGTGCAACCTATTCAATTGTACAGGTAATTTGACACGTGACGTGTGGATTTATATCATACCAAATTAAGTAGATGATTGATTATATTTGAAGACGTCAAGATAGTCGATCACGTTCGATACAAACTTTTATTTCCATAAACAAATTTCACTGAATGTCTCCAAGTGATATTATTGCAAGTTGCAACCCTAGTTACATCATTCCCGTACTTACCGTGACCGCTAAGCGCTTGCAAGGTGCGTGATAAATGTTGCAATCGATTGTGTCTCAGTTCGTGTCGTGTTCAGATACAATAAAATATAATACATCATCCTAGTTATTACAAGGAACATATTAGCAAAACGTAAGGAAAAACAACGGGAACATAAAACAGGCAATTCGGTACGTGATTTAGGGTTGACAAAAATAAATCCAAACAACAATTAAAAAATAAAAACTTCCAAATTAAACCACACTCGATGTAATCCGTGAATAGTCCACCACTTATTTTAAGTGCTCTTCTTCCATGAGGTTATAGAGGTATAATGGCGGCGATTCACAACACAGCCGGTGAACGTGGGGTATGCGAATGATGATGCCGTGTCAGTTCAAAAGGCACACTACATACTGTTATTGTAAGATAAAAGGGTAAATTCGTACAGCGTTTAGTAAAACTCCGCTGACCTCAGGCGTTTGATCGTCAGGCCCCGTTTGACAAACGCGCTCGCGTCGTGGAATAGCCCCTCTTGGTGGCTCTCCTGTTTCAAGTCCGCGACACCAGAAGGCGCGGTCGCCGACCTCCTTAGCTTATTGCTAAGCCTCTTCGCTGCCCTCGAGCACAAGTAGTTATCTGGCTTTCTAAACCTAGAGACAGGACGGGAAGTGGGAACGGAGGCGCCAGATCGAAAATTATTTGGGAAATAAAAATAAATATAAATAAACAAATATACTAGTCAATTTAACGATCTCTTAGCTTCACACGTACGCCGAACTAGGGTAGTTCAACATTATTGAACAAAATATTATTTCATATATCTCACCGTGTCAACGACTCCTTGTAATCAATGTCGTCTATGCCGAACCTCTCCCGGAGATTCCTAAACACCAATGGACAGTATTCCTTCACCTTGAAATGCGAAGGCATATTTTCCCTGCAAGAGAAATGGTGTATCGTCATCAAGCAATTACTATCACTAATCGCTGGAGCGCGAATGAATATTTTGATAAAACATTAGAGATTCTAACTCAGAAAACTAAAATATAAAGTTGAACAACAAAATCATTTAACAGTAATAACCGCTCTCCCATTCGGAGGACCCGGATTCGAAGCCTGTATGGAAATCCAATCTTTGGAAATGGATGTGTATATTATAAAATTAATTACCAGTTTGGGTTGGAAAACATTGTCCATATCTGAATATCCTAATATTTTCATTTGTGTAAAATCAGCAATGCATACTTGCTGGGCTTGGTGTGCAGTATTATTACCTAAATCCCTATTGTCTACGAGAATCAAATCCATCAGTTGGAAAGTTAAATTTTTTTTTAAATACAACTTTTGATTCACAAAACGGCAATGTGAAGATGCATAAATTGTGTTTGGTTACTCGCAACTAATTGAATCATTAAACATTCCTTGTTACCATAAGCTGCTATTAATAACATACATACACACAATGTAAGATGATAATTCAGTTGCATTATGTATTATATTAAATTACTGGCTGTAGCTAGTTTACTCAACTAGTTAACTTCTCACAACATCAGAAACTACTGAGCCTAAACAAAATATACCTGGATAGTATGCAACCCACACAAGTCCAATTTGGAGTGAACCAGCATTTATATTAACATGAATAAATTAATGGTTTTAATATGTATTGCTATAATCAATCTATAGAGTTGCATGCCAACCATAAACATATTTTGCATGGCAATAGTACACTATTTACAAGTCCCCAGTTCCACTATACAGAGTTATGCCCTCAACTAATATTGGCAACAATGAAAAATTTACTTGTAAATTGGTGGTACCTTAATTTTATCACTGTTTCAAAAACTTGAACTTATATATATTTATCACTAATCTAACATATTTGGATTGTTTGATGTTCCTGTAAGTTTAAATGAAATAAAATAAAAATAAAAGTAGGATAATTAGAAATCTAGTTGATAGTATCAAACATTACTTTGCGAAAATTCAGTGTTATTAAATTAATACAAATTTAATATTAGAAATCTGATTGCTTCAATATGCTTAGCTATCCAACAAACAAGCCCATTAATGCATCATAGTAATTGTGTATCTTTTTTCCAAAAGCATAAAATTTTACAATACAATACAATAATTTTATTGATGAAACTAGGAGCTCATATATTAAATGATATCTAATCCATTTAAAATATTAATGACTACAGATATGTCAATATTAACTTTTAATTATGGTTTGACCAGGAAAACAATTTCATAGATCCTATATAGCAATTTTTATAATATCTATTTGTAATATTACAATGTAAAAAATTGAAAATTTAGTTAGAATAACACACCTCTTATACATATAGCTATATAAATCATACAACTTACTTGTTGAACAAATGGTTGTCCACTTTGAGTTTAGAGTAAGCTCTGAAGTCATCAGGCAGCAACATAACTGGTATTGACACATGACTTAACTCATTTATCTGAAAAACACACCATTACAACAGACACCAAACAACAATGATGACACTGAATTAAACAAGGATATTGCTATAATCTTATAATAATGTAGATTTTTCACATACATGAATCTTTTGTAAGATAAGTTGTTAATAATAGTAAACACCACATTAAATCTACATACTAGTTCTTAAAAAACAAATTGCAAGAACACACAAGGATATTTGACCCAGGGACTTCAATAATATAAACATATATAATATGTTTATATTATTGAAAAAAAAACACTCAATATTTTTTGTAACACTACATCAAAAGTATGTATTTAAAGCATTTCTGAAATAACAATGAAGCAATCTTCATGTTGTGAAAAAATAATAATTTAATAACATTTTTTTTATTTAAACATACTATGTCATAATAAAAAAAATTGTCAGGGTGTAGTTATGTACATTGTTGGTACTAATACCTTTATTAAATTAAATTTGTAACTGAGCACTAGATATAAAACTTTATGAACAAATTAAAAACCTGATCAATTTGGCTTTAAGAAAGATGATTCATGATTTAATACTTCATTCTGTGTATCATCAAAGAAATAACTCTAATAAAATATTTGGCACTACACTCACTGCTGTGAGTAAACATGTAATGCTATGACACTATATTTACACTCAATGACAATGATTCGGGCGATAGTCTAAATGATTTCAAGCCAGGAACTGACCAAAAAATAATTCACAATCAATTACTAACCAGAATGAAATTAAATATCTAACGTAAACAATACAAGTAACAAACGACCGAAATGACATAATACTGTTGCGGCAAATACTGTAATGAGAGCATGATGGTAATTGGTAATAATCGCCTCAAATACGATTAGGTACGCTACGGTACTCTTTACATATTTTTCTGGGATTATCTAATGTGAAAATAAAAATAAACGTAATTACCGTGTGATTCACACCCCACATAAAAACTGACAGTAACGGTTCATTAGCACGGAACAATTTCACTTTTTGATGTTTCACACGAATATGTTTCTTCTTCAATTTGCTCAATCCAGTACTGGGAACGGACATTTTGGATTTGTTTACTACACTTTTGGTCTATACCTTCTTAGTGTAATTTATAATTCTATAAAATAGTTAAACCATTTTCAATAGACGTAAAACAAGATAAACCGCTGGTGAATTAGTTAACACCAATAAGAATTTTATCGCGAAACTCGACACCCTACCAACAGAGAGATTAAACATGGAACAAACGGCTTTTTGACAGCAGGGATAATCGACAAAATCATATCTTTCTTTTAAACATAGGTTATATCATACTTAGTAATATTGCCATAGAGTAAGATAATATTTATAATCTATCCAATCCAGTGACGACCCCATAACCCACTTGATAGTGATCCTGCCTGATGTGTGATGGATCCCGGATTTGATTTTCAACCGAAGTAGACATTTATGTGACAGATAAACGTTTGTTCCCTGATCATGGATTTTCTAAAGTCAATCGTTACCGAACGTGCATTTGATTCACAACAATGGGTATTTGTGATGTTATATTTGTGTGTCTATGCCACTCGCAAGACAGAGAATCCTAGTGCGAAGTGTGAGTGTGTAAACGGTTATTTATTTAATCCAAAATCCAGCGTACCCAAATACTGTAATATAGTACTATACTGAGACACTGTCCATTACACCGAGCATATTATGCTCTACTCATTCAAAATACAATGTCTTTCCCACTATTTATTGTATATTACATTACGTAAATACAATATACATTATAATCTTTGAGAACTTCTCGTATGTGGAAAGGAATTTCAAAACGTCATGTTCGTATTAGGTCTTATGCTATAAAATAAACAGCACTAATATAAGAAGATTTTTTTTATATTAATTCCGTAAATTGACACTGCTCTATATTTACAGAATTATATTACTACATAAGAATAGTATTATGTTGTATAACCAACTGACCAACATATAATTTTTAATATTTACATGACAATAATAATATTATATACAATAAAAAAAAGAAATATTTTCTAAGGAATTATTTACAAAATATAGATAACATATACAAAAAAGAAATACAAAAATAGAAAAAGAAGAAGCACTACCAAAAAACATTTGCAGCATCGCTGTCTTTGGGTAAAGTTCCTAAAATGCTTGCGGCATTCCCTCTTTGAATGACTATACCAATTCATTGAGCGAAATGCATGTCAGCTCTTTGGTCACCAGTGACGTCGACCAAATGAGATGAAATGTGTTTGTAAAACTCCCAAGTACGTGGACCCTAAGGCCCCAAACGTTTCCACACCAAACGCCATAAATGTGTAGTTATCCAATAAATCAACATATTTACAACGCTTGATGTTTTCAGAGGCAGTTACTGCGGCCCCCCGCCACACGATCATTCCCGAAGGTGAGGTGCCAGTGTGTCAACACAGGTCGCATCTCACACTAACATCCTACCTTCCCTCCATGGAATTAACGTCATACCATCGGGCCGTTTGCCATCGTCACGTGCGAGACCATTCGGCTCTAAGCAAGCCGGCACATTGACGGTAACAAGAGCCCTAAACCTAGTAAAAAAAAAAAACTAAACCTAAACTAACTTAACTAACTAGCCCTAAACCTTTACCTCTAACTAGTCAGTAAATAAATGTTTAATAAGAAGAATTGTAAATAAAGGGACAATAAGTGTAGGCGAAAAAGGTGACATCCAAGATCAGTTAACCTTTTTTTAAAGCAGAGTATTAAAATGACACGATAAAAACAAAAGTATAGCTGACAAGACCACAGAGTACATTTTTATATACTGAAGTCAAGACCATCATCTCTATGACCGTCATTCTCAATATTGTTCGGTACTGTTTATAAAGTTTTAACTTTATCATCTGATTAAGAGTCGGCAACCAGCAATAAACAATCAAACAAAAAATCTGTATTAAAAGCATTAAACTAAACCAAAGTAATCTGTGATCAAGATTGATCAAATTACACTTTGTTGATTTAATTTTTTCGGTCACCATAAAATTTAAACTGAGACCAATCAGAAATTCTGATTTCTTAATTTGAATGACTCAATCAGAATTCAGTTCATCATATTTAAACACAGAAAATATTTAGAGTGTTTAAAGTAATTCATTGCATTGGAGTAGTCTCATTAAACGTTTCGAGAAACAAGTTATTGTTTGTTTATATTTTAGTTCATAGGAAAAAAAAATCTTCAAGAAACCTCTAAAATATGGATGCAAAGGTTAAGGATCCCAGTCCATTTGTCTACTGGGCTCAAACACTGGAAACTATATCGCTAAGGATTGATTTAAAAAACGCTTCAAATTTGAATTTAATGATAAATGAAACTGAAATAAATTTTTCCACTGATGGATTCGGCGCCCACGGACATTGTTTCTACAGATTTATTTTACATTTATACGCAGCACCTAAAGCCGTAAGTATTCAAAACGTTGTACCTTTGTAAATTATTTGAAAATATTAAGATTTGTTGGTAACAGTGTTGCATGTTAGGCCCATATTGAGGAATGCTTGGACCGTTCAGGCAGGGCAGAAAACAGGGCCTTTTAATGGTCTGACAAAAAATCATAGCCTAAACTCTTCTAATCATTGGAGGTCCATTGTAGGACACAAT
Organism: Megathymus violae; assembly: GCA_003671415.1. Taxonomy (NCBI): domain Eukaryota; kingdom Metazoa; phylum Arthropoda; class Insecta; order Lepidoptera; family Hesperiidae; genus Megathymus; species Megathymus violae. The sequence goes on from PDGT01000052.1 coordinate 2,322,974, forward strand.
AGCTTAATTAGTGCAATTTTGACTGGTCCGAAGAAATCCAAATCTAGCTATATAAGCTATCATGTAATAAGACTTAAAGGTTTTTGACATTCACTGGAATTGTCTGTTTGCCATGTGTTGCTACAACAATGAATTGATGAATGAAGCTTGATTGTTATGTGCAAGGGTAGAATGTGCAAAATACTCACACAAACACTTATGTCAAATAGTTTACATACAGAAGTGAATATAGACTACATGTTTAAAAAAAGAAATACATTTATTTACCAAATATTGAAAATTATTTAAGTATTAGGCATTTTATGCAACACACCTACTTTTTACTTTCATATGTATATCTGAACATATGACATAATATCAGCCTAAAACTTTTTACAGGAAGATGCATCACTCTACTATCCATCAACTACAAATATAGTTCAATTTTATAGTCTTTAATAAATTAAATATCTGGCTCAAAGCAAATTGATCAAGTTTAAATTAATTCTATATTTTAATAGTTATTATGACAGCTATAACTTGTTTTTGTGTTAGCTGATATTGTTTATTATGAGTAAAAAATAATCAATTCTATTGCATTAATAATATTAAATATATCTTTTTTTTTTCAGACTAAACATGCAGAGGTCCGTGTATTTGAAAACAGAGTAGACATAACACTCATGAAAAAGGTACACCAGTGGTGGCCTCGGCTGACAGCGACACCACAAAAGCCTGCTTGGCTGAAAGTAAGATTGCATTAAAACTGTGTATCCTTACTAATATTTAAAAAGCCATTGTGTGTAATATGTATATATTGATGAGATTTTTTTACACTTACTTTTTATTCTGGATAAGTACAATATTCTATTGGACAGACCACAGACAAATGTAATTTATTGGACGGCTGTCAATTACAATTCTATGATTTCCATATTTATCTAACATGAATCTACCATCACTTCACTTTGTAAAACTTAAAACTTACTTTCATAAAGATCATTATTATAGGGATTTTTTTTTCCTAGTCCTATGAATTCAATTATTTTAATTTATTAATTTGTTTTAGTCCCTTTATTGATGATAAAACCTATCAACATGAAACATTCTCAAAATGTTATTTATCAATAGTACAATATAAATTTATACCATTATCAGTAAAAATAATATGATAATTCATGAAATTATTTGTTTTATATAACAAAAAAACAATTTTTAGATAAATTTTGATAAATGGAAGTCTGAAGATGGTATGGACAGTGACGAGGAGGTCCGAGACGTAATGACTGATTATCCTGGCATGTATGATAAACTTCACAAAGAAGAAACGGGGTACAGAAAAGGTAAGATTTACACTGTATTGTATTATAAAAATTGCTGGCACACAATAGATATCACTAGAGACTGTTAAAATCTCTAATGGAGGCCTATGTTTTAATGGGATCAGCTGACCAGGGAAACCCATCGCTTTGAACATTAAGATTTATTGTAAATAATATACTCAACGTAAATGTCAAAATGACATTGAAATTAACAAATACTATTGTCCGTCCAGTGGTCAAAATTCAAACAAAAACAGATACATAATATAAATTTGCGTGTTTACAATATTTTCTTATTGATAACATTAAAGGATACGACTCGGACAGGGACTCGGTCAAAAAGCTCGGCGTAACTATGGATCGAAGTCTAAGAATTCGGCTTGCTCAGTCTATGCTTCATTCTGTCGTTGATTGCGCTGGTATTTGCCATCTTGACTTAACTGAGGAGCAATTACATAAAACTTGAGCGCCTCCAAAACATAAATACGGTTCATATTCGGTTTAAAAAAATATCGCCATTTATCTGAATTTCGAACCTCAGATGAGGATCCCTGTCCGCCTTCGCCGCAATGTTCATTAACCGTCAACTTCACATTCTGTGCTGTTAAAACCTTCCAGTCGTACAAATTTAAGGCATCATTTTAAATACATTTCTTTATCCAATGACTTCTTCGATCAATTTACAACCCACGGCTCCGTACTTCTTTACATTCCACCTCTTTCTATCAATTAATCTTCACTATCTCAGCTCTTCGTCTTTGGAATTCCCTATAGAAAGGTAATCTATACAACCATCTGAGTCCCTAGAATCCTGTATTTTTCCCTTTTTATTATCAATTTACTCATTTTCTTTCGTTCATTAAACCGTGTCTCTCAACTCTTTGTTCTTTTCGATGTCTTATAACCAAAGGTTGTCAGTAAGAGATCACTCTTTAGCAATAAGAGCCCTTGTTGGATCAATTATTACAAGCTGAACTTTTTATTTCTCCTTTATAGTATACTATCTATCTCAAAAACTATTCCATTGCTACCAAACACAAAAATACTCGGTTGCAATTCGTGAGATTTACAGACAAGTCTTAAAATAACTAAAATATTCGTAAAAATGGTTCTCCTACAGGATTTTCAGCATTGAGCACAACTCCAAACTGCTCCACTGCTGGGTTCAGGTTGTGTCTCACTCCTTATCTTCTTGTGATATGTGTAGAGTAACTACGACCATAGATTAATCCTTTTAATTTCTGAGAGGATATCCAACCTTCGATTGCACTGGAATGCATTGCTGGATTAAGATTTCGAATGACCTTTGGAGTTGTAGTGAAATTTTGTAAGAAAATTACTATTTAATTATAATACCCGATATTATTATCTGCAGTAATAAATTATATCTTTCGACATGGATAACATGTTATCTCGTAAACATTCACTTACTCTGGCTAGGTTACAGACGGTCGGACACATATGTCGTCAATCCTTATTACCAGATATATACTAAGCAGAAATGCTGGTTTCTTATTAATATTTATATGAATAACAGTTTCAAAGTGACAAAATATTGAATAATAGAGAAATGCAAAATAAAATGTGAATGATTTGATTACAAGTTTGATTCCTATAGCGTTCGTCTTCAGTTTTACATGAAATAAGGAATTTTGGAAAATATCATACTATCTTACTCCGATGCAGTTACATAGACGATGTTAAAATTTTAAGAATTTTTAATTTAAAAAGCAATATGCCGCGCCATCCACTGCTGTTGTCCAGTTGAAGTCAGTTCAAGATACATAATAATCAACACGGGTATATTTTACTTCACTTAGCCGGAACTGCAGCAGTTTCGGGGTGACAGCGACCGTTGATTCGACATCAGATTATAGGTGTGATCATTTTCGTAGTGCTTATATTTCTTCGGAATCTTTCAAATGATGAAGTGTTTTTGTCGCTTTGTTTTATGTTGGTATTGTTCAATACAGAAAAGGAACCGTGAAGCTGGAGGGTAGCTAGACATTTTACGTGTTCATAACAACCCTTTAAAGTCGTCGTAACAATATTATGAGAATCCTCAGGATTCAAATCCGCTACATTGGCGCGTTTTCAATTTATGACCATTTAAAACAAGTTCATCAAAAACACATTAAGTTTTCACGTGAAACGAAATTGAAAAAAGTTTTTTTTATTATACTTATAAAATATAAATTCAACGTATTTTGATCGCAGAGGAGCTCAAGAAGGTGTACCTGGTGATCTACAACCTGTTCCAGTTGGTAGGGTTCATGTACGTGTTGTCGGTGATGTGCGTGCGGTATGCGAAGCTCGGATACGACTCCGTGACGGATACTTACGAGCACGTCGGCGCCGCTATGAAGTTTCTCCAGCTGATACAGTACCTGGAGGTCATGCATCCCCTATTTGGATACACTAAGGTGAGTTCCGAGCATCACCATTACAGCTCATATCTGTCTCACATGCTGGGATTGGATCCCACGATGTGAGAGGTACACCGCGGTGGGCAAGTATGGATTGGCGGACTTATTACCCCTTTGAGAATATTATGGAGAACCCTCGGGTAATCGAAGTTTCTTGGTATATATCGGTTTTTGATTTATTACCTTTCAATGACGACCCCATAGCCCGGTTGGTAGTGACCCTGCCTGCGGAGCGAGGGGTCCCGAGTTCGATTCTCGGCCGGGGCAAGCATTTATGTGATGGACAGTGTTTGTGATGTCATATTTGTGTATGTGGATGCCATCCGCAACACAGGAAATCCTAGCGCGAGGCTGTCAGTCTTAAGTTTTAAACGTTTATTTATTTATTTGAATTGAGTGTTAACAATTGTAAATGTAAACTTTTAGAGATATTTTATTTTGTTTTGATCTTTACTTGACCCCATTGTTATTTAAATACGGGAAACAATGTGTGGTACATTGTATTTTAACCGCGAAGGTCAACTTTAAAGAACATATATGTAAACACCACACTACACAGAATTATTTTAATCTACGTTTTTCTTTCAATTAAATTATGAACTGTATTTTAAAATTATAAATTATATTTCTTTGAAATGAAATTGAAATCTCTCAAGATCAAAATCAGAAATTTGGATGTAGCCTTGAAACGCGTAACTTTAAGTTACATTCGAAAAATCAGGGGTTTGATTGTCTCGGCGTTTATCGATTTTTGTCACCCGACGAAAGCTGTCGCGAGACAGACAGCGAAGTTATGTACTTCGCTGGCGTAGAGAAATATTAATAGCTAGTAGTCAAAGTAGACTTCGGTGCGATTGCCAGTACGGGTCACGCGCGAATGTAGTATGTGCGTACTAAGCGTAGCTTTCTCTTCACCGCGCTGTACGACTTCTCGTGTAAGTCACACTAGAAAGCTGCTGAACAAAAAATGCTTAAACATGGGATTCCTTGCACTTAACGACTCCTATATCTCGGTTATTAATTATTTTGACTAATTATTATGCCAAAAAAACAAATAACAAATTATGTTGACTAATTATTATGTCAATAATACAAATAACAAATTATTTTGACTAATTATTATGGCAATAATACAAATAACAAAATGTTTCTGCACTTTTCGAACGTTAAACTATGCCTTATGTTTTTGTTGTATCCAGGGTAGCGTTTTGGTGCCCTTCCTGCAGGTAAGTGGACGCGCCTTCATCCTGTTCGCCATGATCGAGGCGGAGCCCCGCATGCAAACCAAGCCCGTCGTCTTCTACCTTTTCCTCATGTGGAGTGCTATTGAAATAATTAGGTGAGTTATTTTCTTGTACATATCTTCTTAAGGTTCTCGGCACTCCTATACGTACATTCACGCACATAGACACATTTTAGTTATTTATTGTTTTTTCTTTATAAATTTGCACAAATAATCGTAAGTACGCAACACATATACAAATAGTGAAAATAGTTTCTGGCAATTAAACTAAAAAAGAAAACAATTAAATATTCAAAAGGCACAGTTGCAGAAGTTTATGCTATTACAATATAAAGACAATATCTTTGTTTATGTGAAAATTACCTGTTTAAATATTATTCAAACGTGCCTACAACTAGCTTATAATCTATACAGGCTCGGGTGCCGGCAAAAGAAATACTCCGTATCTCCATCGCATGTGTACACACATTTCTATATTTGGAAAAAAATATTTGATGCATAGGGTTTGAGCAGATATGATTAAGTTTAATTAGTAAAAGCTTTCTGTTACATTAACCCAACAGGACAGTTAATGAGCGGGTTTACCGCAGCCCTCGTGTAACGATACGTCTTTTTTACCCATTATAAGTCGGCGCTTCACTAGTTCCACCACTGGTTAGCCGTGCAAGTGAACTGTCGTTATCACGTAGCATCGTGTGGTCATAACGAGAAAAAGCTTCAGTCATTAGTATTAAACTTAAAAGACAATGAATAATTTTGAGTTTAAATTTTGTTTTTATCTTTACGGAAGCACATAGGCGTGCAGCGAGTGAATTTAAATGTTTTTAACGCTTAAATTAAACTGGGTTTATAATTTCAATATATCTGCGAAACAGGTACCCATTCTACATAACGCAGATATATAAGAAAGAGATTTACCTTCTCACCTGGCTACGATATTCCATCTGGATACCTCTGTACCCACTGGGCATTCTTTGCGAGTCGATAGTCATCCTGAGAAACATTCCCTACTTCGAGGAGACCCAAAAGTTCACCGTATCCCTACCCAACGAGTACAACTTCGCCTTCCACATGCCGACGTTCATGAGGATCTACCTGTTGCTCCTGACCGTGCCAGGAATGTTCCTCGTGATGGGGCACATGCATAAACTGAGGAAAAGTAAGCTCCGGCCCAAGGTTGTGATCAGGAAGTCGAATTAGATGAAGAAGGTGATCGCAGCAATAAATATAGAAAAGGATAGATACCGTAGACCGCTCCTTCTGGCATGCCCGTAGTTGGTGTCACGCACCAACTCTCTACTTTTTGATGTTTCCAACCTTGATGGTGGCAAATCGTGACTATAAAAATGCCCTTGTTTCTATAAACTTTTAATTGAATAATTCATGTAGAGATGTTTTGACGTTGGGCATATCAACTAAAAGTATTACGTGACATCATCGCCCGTAGGAAAGACCAGCTCGGTTGGTGATGCTTTTTCGATGTAACAGCGGTATCTACCCTCTTCCATATATTTAATTACGGCGATTTACCTTATTAATTAAAACACAAATCTGTGTTATATATTTATATGCTATATAAGCTATTATTTACAGATTTTACGCCCAATTGATTTGTGTTGTTTTTACCTGATCGCATGGTTTATTAAAGGAGCTAATAAAATACACTGGATTCGGGGCAGGGACAAAGTGTGTTAGTTTTTGTGAGATTTCGCAAGATGGCGATGCATCGAATAAACACAAGTCAAAACTATCAGCTATTTTTGAGTACAGAGTATCTCATATTTAATTTGATAAAGAGAGACAGATCAGTGCTAATATGGCACCTACGGTACATCAATTCACATCTGACCGAAAATGCAAATTCGATACAAATTGATCCTTATTGGCTGTTATTTCAGTACCCAGTAGGAAACTTCGACTGTAAAATGTCACACCTATGCTTGATCTATGCTTGGGTAGCAACAGTATATCGGTGCTCAGATAATTACAGTAAGTCAGAAATCAATTTGCTGTGTATATATATTCACTTTATTTGGGTCAAAACACGCACACGACAAACTTTACAATATAATAGATATGTATGATACATTAATTTACTTAGTCGCTACGTAGCACCGTTAACCGCAGATTATTATTAAGTAAATAAAGAAGTAAACATTGAAAGTGGGTGGTTACAAGGTTGACAAATTGTACTAATACTATGTTGAGACTAATACTATATTTCTTTATGACTCCTTCGATGTATTTAATCCAAGATCTATGAACCGTAGTCAAATTTATCGATAATACTTGTACCGAATTTGATTCAATGGGACTACCGAATATAATAGACATTTCGATATTGTAATTATCATACAGTATACTACTAAATAGCAGTTTCGACTACTCGTATAATACTAGGTATGTTTATTACAAAATTCAGTTGGCAGATAACTGTCTAGTTATAGGACAATATAGATTAATTTTTATAACGAACTATTTCATCTTACTACATACAGATAGTAATAGTTTTAAGGGCCTAGTAATGATTGCAATTTAAGTGTGTTGTACGTACGATAAGTACTAAACTGGCTTCGAAGTACTATCAAGAGAGACGCCGTTGGCATTAATTTACTGAATAAACCAGTTACCTACATATATGTTATACATAAAAGAAGGAAATTGTAATTCATTATGCTGATTATGTGTGTGTGTGTGTGTGTTTCTGAAACACAAAATTCGTGATTTGCACTTTTTTTAACACGGTGGTCCACAGTTTATTGAATTCAGGTATTATACATAGTTTAATAATTTTTTTTATTTGAATAAACACATGTCACATGTCGGCACACGGGGTTTCATAACTGTAAATTCTAATACCACCGTTTACAATATATTGGAACATTGAACATTTCGATATACAAATATGTAATTTGTTGAAAATTATTCGACGCATGCAATAAATGTATGTATTACGTATAAAAATTATTATCAACTGATTAATTATACGAAATATTATTATTCTCACCGTCCCTGTTAATATTTTATAATCAATAGTTATAGGAGGTATATTATAAACTTATGAGGCTTGAAGTTTATTTTGGTGTATGGGTGTATACTTTAATGTAGTGACTTACTTCGCTTCAGAAAATCCACTACTTACGATAACGTTGGATCGCAACCGAATTAATTGGTATTCGTTTTTATTAGGCACTGGCGGTTCGCTCTTACTTCGTGTTGAATAATTATTTATCTGTCTTAGTAGATATTACATACGTAAAACAAACCCATGCTAATGTCTAAATAACATGAAACAGTGAATATGATCAAGGCTACATAATTATTATAAATATATACGTGTCAAATAGCCTTATGTCCATTCGGAATCTTTCAAATGCTGAAAGAACTTTCAAATAGGTGCTGTGGTTTCGGAGATTACTTCGCATGTTTGTGTTTACAAACTCACAAAATTTTATCGTATTAATTTTACAATATTTTATTTTTTAGGGATCTCTTTTCCTTGTTTTGTGAATTAGAAAAATATTAATTTCATTCAATTACTAGAGAGAAGCGTTAAAATCTTTGTGTCCTACCCTCTTTACAGTTTTATTTTCCAGGTTGAAAAACAGCCCCTTGGATGTTGTTAGGATGACCTATAATGAATCATAAGTTGTGATAAATATGCAAAATATTAACTAAATCTGTTTGTGCATACTTGGCACAGACAAACGGAAGTTAAAATAAAAATATGTTTTAAACTCTACATCGGTACCAAAGACATTAAAGCTTTGGCGCCTTACAGTTTTATTACTACGAGTAGTATAAATTATAATTCGTAATTGTTATTGTGAATATTTTTCTGTATGAAACGGTCACCAGTTTCAGTTTTTATTTATGTCTGTTGTATTATGTTCGTACAAGAGTACGTGTTTTTGTAGCTGCATAATATTGTGTTAATTACTTACCGGTCGTTTATATTTTTTGTGTGCAATTGTTGTGTCAAATTGCTTTGAGTTTTATATTTTTTGTATCGTTTGAAGTATAATATGAACAATGATTTCGCTCATAATATATAAATTCAACGAACGCATAACTGTCGTATATTAAGGCGAGGGTGTCCGTCCGCTGTAGGCATTTTGGCCCCTGTCCCCCTGTCGCCGAGCCCTATGCGCGCGGTGTTTATCTACGGTCGTCGTATGCGCCGTTTGTATAACTGTGTAATTTGCACTTGATATATAACTCACTATACCTAAATACTAAAAACAATAACGAAACTGTACACCCGAACGACATTTATTTTTTCAAATTACAGCTGTTCGGACAAGTACCTAATGTGTAAATATGAGTTCGGTACGCGCGCGCGTCACCGAAATTACAGTCTGAAATTCCATGGCGCGCTGCGAATCGACGATTAACGTAGTTCCTCCATCCAACACTTCCCGGTCGGGACATACTCGGGGCTGAAAGTACTGCGGAACGCACGACGTGCGTATCCGTACCTATCTTAACGGTAAAAAAAAGGATGATTTTTGGGTTTGTATACGACATATTCCCTGATATTTATTTATGTCTTTTAAAAAAAAAATTATATCATCTAGAAGCGATTAAATCTCGAAATAAACAACATTTTTATATCTTTTTAGACCTAAGTATGATTTTTTTCGTTGCATTGAAGTAAAGGCTATCTTGTATCAAGTGACCAAAGACCATGGACCAAAGTCTGTAAAATAACATTCATTTTTTATTTTACTATATACTATTTATGAATAAAACAATAAAAACACCTTTTTTCCAAAACCCTCGCCTTAAACAGTGACTAACACAAAATTAAGCCTTATTTCTTTTTAATGAAAGTACAACTTTTACATCTTTATGTTCTAGGGTAATTATTTGTGTGTATATATATATATATATATATATATAAGGTTTACATGTCGGTTGTCCCTATTTTCAATTAGGAAATACACTACTAAGCGATAACTGTAAATCTAATTATGACGCACAGAACCGATTCCAAAAAACATAATATATTATACCTGTGTTGTTTAGTTTTCGACCAAAGATTTGTTATAATTTCATTGACTGCGTACCTCATCCGAATACCATAAATATTTCAACTCGTCGCCAATAAGCATACGTTACGTAGTAGCTATAAATATAGTATATACACTCGCGTGCAACCGAATCGACTCACCCATACAAAATAGACAAACAGTGTGTTTTTATTTCAAAAAAAATAAGTTTATAAAAGGTATTTTTTATTAAAGCCTATTCTTTTACCTTTAAATTAACACATTTATCATTTTAATCCAATCACCACTTTGGAAAATATCGCGGCATGAACGTAAGTGCGTAAAATTTACTGCTTGCAGTACTAACGAGTTGCGCTGTGCCACCCCCTATATAAACCTCCGTAAGCAACGCACCCTTATCAGTCGCTTATCAGAAGTTGACCTCAACACATTTCCGCAAGATACGATTACCAGTTCGCCGCCACTATGGATACAAGACCAGAAGAAGTCGCCCAAGTTGTCCTTTTGGTACAACAGGGCTTTAGCCAGCGAGAAGTCGCTCGTCGACTAAATCTGAGCCAATCTGTTGTATCCAGGGTATACAGAAGGTTCCAAGAGACAAATTCTTACTCTAGGAGGCCAGATAACAGTCGGCGGCGGCGTACTTCTGAGAGAGACGACCGTTTTATCGTCTCTACAAGTCTCAGAAATCGCCATCTCACCGGTGTTGCTGTACAGCAGCGGCTGAGAGAGGTTCGTGGAGTCGCTGTCAGTCAATGGACGGTTAGAAGACGGCTAAAAGATGCCAACCTGACTCCAAAACGGCCTGCCAGAGGCCCCAAATTGACTACAGCCCACCGACAAGCTCGCCTTGCATTTGCTCGCGAACACATCTGTTGGACGGCTGAACAATGGCGATCGGTCCTGTTCACTGACGAGTGCAGAGTGTGTCTGCATGGCAGCGACAGGAGAGCTCGAGTCTACCGGCGTCCAGGCGAGCGATTTTCGCAATGTTGTTTCGCCGAAACAGTGTCCTATGGTGGTGGTTCGTGTATGATGTGGGCGGGCATTTCTGTCGAAGGAAAAACAGCTCTTGTTTTCATCCCTAGTGGAGGCCGAGGAGGCAGTCTGACTGCAGACCGATATGTGGAAGACGTTCTCCTTGAACACGTCTTTCCCTATGAAGGCTTCATAGGAGATGGCTTCCTTCTTATGCACGATAATGCCCGCTGCCATACAGCACGAATCACACGTCAGTTACTGGACGAAGTTGGTATTGAAACTATGGACTGGCCGCCACTCAGCCCTGATCTCAATCCTATTGAACACATATGGGACGAGCTAAAACGCAGAGTGCGGACCAGAAATCCAGCACCTGCAGACATTGTAGAGCTAAAGACAGTGCTCGAAGAGGAGTGGGAGGCTCTCCCTCAAGATCTGGTAGTAAGGGTTATCAGGTCGATGGGGAACCGTCTTAGAACTGTTATTAAGACTAGGGGGGGGCAACCACTAATTATTGATTTAATAATTTTATCATAACTTTTTGTTTTCATTTAATTTTAATTGTCCTTTGTTTTTTTCACTAATTAAATTGTTGTTACCTTGTGAATTGAATTCGAATAGATTCGAAAATATTGCGCAAATTCTTGAGATTATGGTATCATTTAAAAGCCTATGAAATAAGCTTTCAAAAAATATATATACCTATATTTTCTTTATTCTTTAAAAATATATTACACCATTTATGCATTTTGTAGAGGTGAGTCGATTCGGAAGCACGCGGGTGTAGTTATGTCTCAATCAATATATAGCTATATAAATTGTATAATTGTGTAAATAGTTGTATTTAAAAGTAATCTATTCATTTATCATGCGAATTCTAAATATAAGATCATAATGTGTGCAATTTTTCTAAGCGCATCCTAATATATTCTGAGAAAATAATTTGCAAACTTATCGCTATAAATTACGACAGTGTTAGCTTATCTATGTATATATGAATCTACAAGTTGCGTTATAATAATTATTATATAAATTAAAAGTTTTCATGAATTTTTAAATTAGACACATTAGTATGCATAAAACGGTCAAGGTTTATATAAAGTTTTCGTAGTCACATCGGTAAACGAACAGAGCGGTGTCTCTGTCACCAATGTTGCCAGTCACAGGGTATCTGCGACCGACCTCAAGGACTGGAACCTTTTAAGGGAATCAATACGCGTATATTGGACCTACGTGTTCATTTGTCACACACTAATGTTTTCCTACAAAGAATTGTCATTGTTTTAGGTTAAAAGTTAAAAATAAATGTGATTTTATGACAAAAAAAATAAAATATATTATTATGTATTTGATTATCAATAGATGAATCACAATTATTATTGTTATTAATATGAAGTTGTTTTTGTATATATATTTGTCAACGAATTCTTAATGTAATTAAAGATGTTTTATCTATACTTGTTTGGTGTTTTAATAATATTAATTAATTACATTCAAAATACATACTTCTAATTCATACTCCACAGATTAAGTTTCATAGCATACTCAATTATAACTCATCCTATTGAAAATAGATTTTGGTGCTTAAATATTGTCAGTTAACCATGTTAAATCGATAGGAGAGAGTATGTTGTTCGTTATTATGATAATGTTGCGCAGTGGGGAATAACCATATTCACTCTGTAACCCGACGTCACCTAAACCGGTCACATTAACTAACTTTTTGAACAGTAAAAAAATCTTTAATATATAAAATGAAATGATATTTTATTCGAAGTCGGTTTTTACAAACACTTTTCGAACGTCGAACTACGCCATCGCTTCAACAAATCCTTACCGTGAGTGGTCCCGGAAGAAGCGGCAAGAAACTCCCGAGGAGTTTTTTTTTCCTACTCACAGTTACAGAACGCACTTATGGCTTTAACTGGTTTAATATTAAACTCATGTCCAAGCAGTCCTATCCTGAAAGTAATCGTCAAGTTTGTAATAACCTTTCCGCATAAGAATGCCTTTGACAGAACCCTCGGTCCTAGAATAATGATTATCTGCAAAAGACTATACATTATCTATACAGTCATGAGGATTGTTTTGACTCTAAATGTGATCACTGATCATAGCTCTTGGTGAATAAAATCTTAGTACAACCATTTGAAATTCAGAACGCATCGCAACGAAATCAAAGTATTTGATTTTACAATAACAATAGTAAAGAGAAAGTGAATGGTGTATAAAGAGTTCTAAGCAAAGTTCCTTTCATTGTAT
>PDGT01000052.1:2336241-2359257 GCA_003671415.1 Megathymus violae
TAATTGCATCCTTATAAACAGATGTGACGGAGACGAACAATCCCTCCTGTTATGTAGTGCTGGACTCTGTACCATCTAATTTTATCGTAAGAGTACTACTAGTGGTAGTTCTTTACCTGTCTGGCTAGCAACTGTTCTCTTAACACAGTGATTCGGCTGTAGAGATAGCAAGTACGCTATTATTATTACTAATTATTAATATAGATCTATACTAATAAATAAAATTGGAGTGTCTGTTTGTAATATTAAAATAACCGCATTTTACTACATGCATATGAATGTTTATACGGTACATATACCAAAGTAAGTAAGGCTAATTTTATTTCTACTTAATAACTTTTTTGTTAAATTCCACGCGGACGTAGTCGCGGGCATAGCTAGTAAAGATATAAAATTCACTAAAAAACAAAAAATAAGTATAGTAAGTTAATTGTTTTTCAATATAAGTAAAAATGCCTTCGTGCAATATTATAGTAAATCGGGAATATAATAAACAGGGATGTTATGGATATGAATTTTATATCTGGATTTAACACCAGATTATAAATATTTTACCGGTTTCTACTAATACGGTACTACGAAAATAAAATTATTTCGTATAAATTCAGTTACGGATATTAGATGATGTAAGTAAAATATAGAGGTACAGTTTAATTCTAGTAATTATTATCACAGAAAAAAAAACAAAAGCCTTAAAAAACAAATAAAAATGTAAAAATGAACGCGACACGGCTAGTGTATCAACGTGGCAGTCAAAAATCTGTCAGTGTTTCTTTCAGACTCCACCCCTATCCGAAATTAGTTGAAACTTTTTTATGGAATTCAGTTACTGTTTCTGATATATTATTATTTTCGGGTATCCTATACTTTTGGTTACAGTTACGGAGCTCCATAGCATCCCTGATAATAAAGTAGAATTTGTAATTCTTAACAGCAGAAATCAATAAACAACTTCATTATATAAATCAGTTTTATTATTTACCAACTACATAAAACTAACGAGGCAATAATCACAATTAAAACAATTTATGTAACAATTGATATTTTCCTGTTGCATTAACTTTTGACTCATTGTACTAACTTCATAGATTTTCTTTGTAAAGTTGACAGCCTCCAATGGATAGCTCTGTAAAACATATTAAGAGAGGAGTTTGATGTAAGCCCTTTTGTACCATTCAGAAGGAGAGCTATGGGCGTAATATTCATGGAAGATGGGTTCCACGAGTGTGTCAGGTGGTACTAGCTTGTATACTCTTTCCCCATAATAGGTGCCAACCTGGGAAAAAATGATGTATGTTAACAATAAGCACATATTCCTTATGTACACATATATATCCACCATAAATAGATACAAGTAAACATAATTAAACAGAATGTAAATCTGCAGGAACAGTGCAGACTATGAGAGATGAAGACAAGACAAAGAAAGCTGCAGGAAGATTTGTGCTACTGAGTAAGAAAAGATTAATTGTACAAAAAGAAGTAATAACATAAGTTAATTATTGAACTGTGCTGATTTTTATTGCTACAGATATTACCTGACACCCCTTTCTATATAAATTAGCTTTTTAGGATACGTAAGTGGCTAGTCAACTATCCAAAAGAATTAGTTTGCTTGCTTATAGTGAAAAAATAAATGATTTGCTCTGCTCCAACAGGAAAATCTCTTTAATACTGACATAATTTTGTTTTTTGTTCTTCATGTAATATCTTTCAGATAATATAGATGGATGCATATTATCTGGTTACTGATTTCAATTTTTTTTTTTAATAAAAAAGCTGTGGATAATAATGACCATTATGAATCTTTATGTGGCTATTCTGCATGTTTTCCAGGTATTAATAGACATAAAAACAAAAAACATTACCTCCCACCCAGGGACATCACGCATAAGTTCAGCCTCCGCATCGCGGTTCCTGCGAAGCTGCTTCAGGTATTCTCTGTCCCTTTCCGCAAGCAGCATCGGATATATTGCCATTTTAGCAGAACGCATCTCGACCTCATTCCTGCGAATTCTCTTTTCAGTGATATTATACAAGTAAGCCGCAAACGCGGTTATGCCAATGTAACCCGCGAACCAAGCATATCCTGTAACAGTATGCAAGTAACACTAAATTTAAATATGATTGTCTATTACTAAGTGAAAGTTATGTTTACGTCATTAAATTGATTGCTCGAAATTAAAGGTATTTTAAAGATTTTTACTTAACTAATAACAACAGGCTTGGATACCAAAAGGACTTTAGATTCTAAATACACTAACACTTAACCTAAATGCTAGATTACATAATATCATTAAGTCTAACAATTCATGATTACAGAAAAATTAACTTACCACTAAAGTATTGTTTGGCTGGAATTCTTTTAAAAGGAATCGGTTTGTATCCCCCCGGAGGAGGTAAATCTTGTTTCCGGGCTACCTGACAAGCCTCAGCCATTTTTCGTTTTTCGAAAAATGACAAATGACAAATATTATTGAGTTCAAATTGACGTACGGTGAAAAAGCATGTCAGTGCTAGATAAATTGTCAAATTGCGTTTCGTTTTCGGATTTGACGGTACGGTACATCTAAACAAAAAGTTTGCATTGTATGTAAAGCCTTATAAATGTCTCATCTCTATTAATTTCCTTAGCAACGGGACAACAAATGTATTTTTACCTTACATAATAAGCTAACTCAGAATTTTATAGAAGAAACAGTCATTTTAATTCTATGGAGCCAAATACAATCACAGAAGGCGTACAAGCCGATATCCCAGAACAATTAGATGAAGATCCTAAATTGAAGATTAGAGCCCTCGATCGAATCAAACTTCACCCAAAAACTCCAATAGAACCTTCAGCTTACGGAAAAGGAAAGAATTTTAGTCGTCCCTGGATATTACAGGATGGAAGGGATGTTCCTGCCAAAGGGAGTGAAATTCGTGACAGTTTCAGGGTACCTAGAAAACGTAGGCACAGTGAAGGTAACATCTGATAAGGCCTAATATTTAATTAATGACTCTGTACTTTGGGTAGTGCGTCACTGTGTCGAGCAAGTGTCTGGATACGATTCTCGAGGGTGGAGATGTTTATGTGGTAAATTAATGATTGTTTTATATCCGGGTTTTCCAGAATGAAAAGTACCGTATTTAAATAATATAAGTTACAGATATGCCAAGTTTTATCTAAATTTGTTGTGGTTTTCATGTGATGCCTGTTTGTTACCTGACAGATATATATGTATTCCGAAAGAATATAGCTCATGCCTCTATACATCAATAACAAAACCTAGTAATGAAAAATTTTAATTTTTTTTTTTTTTATAGATTTGGCTTCGTTATAGTTTTATTTTTATCATTAGTATAGTGTTCATTATTAACGAATGACTCTCTATTCTAGGTCAAGACATTAAAATTAATTCCATGTCATTTTAGGTATTCGAAAGCGGATGCTGACGGATTTCTTTTGGGAGCAAATGCTCGACGAAGTCATCGAGGAATTGGCGACCTCACAGCCAGTCGAAGAATACTGCACCGAGTATGAATCAAACTACATTAAAGACGAATTTGAACCACGGAATCTTGAAGTTACAGCAGATAAAAATGTAAGTATTCTAAATATTGAGCTTGTTACTGAACAATTAAGCTGACGACTATATCTGAGATTATTAGCTATAATATGAGGTATTACGTAGGTAACTACAATTGTCAAATTTATCTCAGCAACGACCACTGATTATGTACAAATCATCTCTTACTACTACTACTAATGTCCTATGGCCCCTAGTTGGAACAGAGGGCATCCACAGTACTCCGCCATCACGTTCTGTCTTGAGCTAGGCTCTTCGTCTCGGACCATGTCTGCTCGATCGTCTTCAGTTCCGTTACCACTGAACGCCCCCAGGTGTGCTTGGGACGGACACGCTTCCTCTTTCCTTGTGGAGTACATTCCAGAGCTTGTCTAGGAATGTGGTTGGGAGCTCGTCTGACGGTGTGAACAATCCATGTCCACTTATGGTGCCTAATCTGGTGACCGATCGGCGTTTCATGTCAGAGATCCCACAGGTCTTTATTGGAGATCTTTTCAGACCAAAAAATTCTAAGAATTTGTAGGCATTGGTTTATGAAGACTTGGGATCCGATATCCTCTTCAGTTCCTCCAGTTTTCGAAAAGACACTGCCAAGGTAGGTAAACGCTCTATAGGTTCCGCGCCTAGTGACAGTGGTATCGAGTTCCTTCCTTCAATGCGCATTTCGTGGGTCTTCCGCGTGTTGATTTTGAGGTCATCGATGGACGCCTCACGATTTAGGTCGTCTAGTTTGGTTTGCATATCCACGTGTTTGTGGCTGAGCAAGCACAGGTCATCAGAAGCTGTATTGGGGCGGCTTAGAATACTAACCCCAATCCCTCGCCGGATGGGTGTCGTAAGAGGCGACTGAATCCGGTCCGCTGGTGGTAGGGCCCCTCGGAGGGATTATATTGGTAGTATTGATTTTAAAAATATTAATACCATTATTGCTATTATTATTTCTCCGTGGGATCCGCCTGGTTAGCTACCACCCTCCTTATAAAGTCAACCGTGAAATGTTCTCCAACGTGTTTCAGTTGTAGTGTCGGAGTACCAGTCTTCCTCTCTTCTTTCCCCCCCATCTTTTATACATCTTCCCTCCCTTTCTTCGTCTGTCACCCGTCCTGGAGAGGTGTACTGGTCCTGGTGAGGTTGGTTGTAGGGGACCCGAACCCAGGTGATCCCGCCCTGGGAGGCTGTCCCGCCGCCAATGTCAAAAGCCCGTCGATTGATTTTCTTGCCGGTTGGGGAGCCGGATGTGGACGAGGACCTTAATCGCGGGTTGGATCGGGGGTCTTTCCGTCCGCCGAGCCAGCAAATCAGATTGCCCACCTTCCCGAGATAGGATTTATGACTACTCTTTGACTCGAGTAGTACCAACGATACACCACTCCTACTCTTTCAACTCTTCCCCGCATAAAATAAAAATAATGAGAAAGTCCAGAAAAGAAAAAAGGTTAAAACCAGCGGCACCCCCTTCCACATTTGTTGTGGACTTTTGTAATATTAGGGGCTTAAACTCTAACCTCAATGCCGTTCATTACCACCTTGAAACGTCGCGGCCGGCCTTATTCTTTCTGACGGAGACACAAATATTCGCTCGAGATGAAACTTCCTACCTTCATTATCCGGGGTATAAATTTGAACACAAATTTATACCGCACGCCGGTGTCTGTTTGTTTTATCGAGATGATATTTGTTGTCAACGTCTCGACTTTCTTGAAGGAAAAGACCTGTCAACCATCTGCGTACGCGTGGACCATGGTGGCCAAACACGTGTCTACATCGGCTTGTACAGGTTTCATAGCGCTAATACCGAAATAGATCGACTCTACGAGCACGTTCAAGGGACGATCGACTATGTGCAAGAGCAGATCCCCTGTGCCGAAGTGGTGATCCTGGGAGACTTCAACGCCCACCATGTTGAATGGCTAGGATCACGTACAACGGACTACGCAGGGAAATCTGCTCACAGCTTTGCCTTGGCTAACGGCCTCAGTCAGTTAGTGTCCAGCCCAACCATTGACATTGACATTGATGATGATGACATGATGATGACATTGATGGCCATTCTGCTTCCACTTTGGACCTCCTGCTTACCTCCCACCCTAACGATTATGTTGTATCCGTCGAGGCGCCGCTTGGTTCGTCTGATCACTGCCTTGTACGTTCTTCGATACGATGGGCACGACCCGTTGATCGGCGGCCTTGCGCGTCTCGCCAGGTCTGGCATTTTGGATCGGCGGATTGGGATGGTTTGCGGGAATTTTATTCATCTTACCCGTGGAGGCGCATCTGTTTCTCTTCAGCTGATCCCAACGCTTGTGCGCTCTCCGTAGCTGACGTGGTGCTCCAGGGCATGGAATGTTACATTCCAAACTCTGTGGTTCCCGTTGGTGGTAAAACTCAGGCCTGGTTTGACAGAAACTGCTTTAAAGCAATAAACCTGAAACGATATGCTTATCAGGATTGGGTAGAGGCGCGTGAGCTTGGAGGCACCATTGTGAGTCAGCTGAAAAAGAAATTTAATGCTGCCTCGTGGTCCACAAAGAAGCAAATCACCACGGCAAAGTTTAGGCACATACACAGAACCGGCAAGAGACTGCTGAGCTATCCGTGTGGTAGCCGAGCGTTTTGGTCTCTGGCCAAAGTCATTCAAGGCAAATTCTGTGCATCGTCCCTTCCTCCTTTGCGCAGAGCAGATAATACCCTGGCCCACACCGCAA
This sequence comes from Megathymus violae, assembly GCA_003671415.1. Taxonomy (NCBI): domain Eukaryota; kingdom Metazoa; phylum Arthropoda; class Insecta; order Lepidoptera; family Hesperiidae; genus Megathymus; species Megathymus violae. The sequence continues at coordinate 2,342,519 of PDGT01000052.1, forward strand.
AAGAGAAAGCCGAATTACTGGGCACACTCTTTGCGTCGAATTCGAGTGTTGATGACGGAGGTAACACACCGCCTATCATCCCGCATTGTGGTGAGCTGATGCCAGACGTGCATTTCCCGCAGAATGCTGTGCGTCAAGCTCTTTTTTCCCTCGACATCAGCAAGTCGAATGGGCCAGATGGTGTACCTGCTATTGTGCTGAAAACGTGTGCTCCGGAGTTGACCCCGGTTTTAACGCGCTTATTTCAACTCTCCTATTCTGCCGGCATCGTGCCGTCTTCATGGAAGGTAGCTTTAGTCCACCCTATTCCTAAAAAAGGAGACAGGTAAAATCCATCCAATTACAGACCAATAGCTATAACCTCTCTGCTTTCCAAATAATGGAGCGTGTAATAAACACCCAACTGCTCCGGTATCTAGAGGATCGCCAGCTGATTAGTGACCGTCAATACGGTTTCCGCCATGGCAGATCGGCTGGCGACCTTTTAGTATACCTTACTCATTGCTGGGCGGAAGCAATCGAGAGCAAGGGAGAAGCATTGGTTGTAAGTTTGGATGTTGCAAAGGCATTTGATAGGGTGTGGCACAAGGCATTACTGTCTAAGCTGCCTTCCTACGGAGTACCCGAGAAATTGTGCAAATGGATTGCTAGTTTTTTATCGGAGCGGAGCATCAAGGTCGTTGTTGATGGAGCATGCTCGGACACGAAGCCCATAAATGCTGGCGTCCCACAAGGCTCTGTGCTTTCACCTACACTGTTCATCATGCATATCAATGATATGCTCGACATCGAGGATATCCATTGCTATGCTAATGACAGTACGGGTCATGCTCGTTACACAGGCCGGGCAAATCTTTCTCGGGTGCAAATTGAGGAGAAGAGGAAAAAACTTGTGTCTGAAGTCGAGACATCTTTGGAGCGGGTCTCGGAATGGGGTAGACTTAATTTAGTCCATTTCAACCCCGAGAAGACACAAGTTTGCGCGTTAACCGCTAAAAAAACCCCATTCGTCATAGCACCACAGTTCCAGAACATTCCTCTTAACATCTCTAAAAGTATTGGGATCCTTAGTGTTGACATCTCGAATGAAGTTCAGTTTCGGGACAACTTGGTTAGTAAGGCCAAACTAGCTGCTAGAAAATTGGGAGTGCTCAACAGAGCTAAGCAGTACTTCATGCCTAAGCACAGGTTTATGCTTTACAAAGCGCAAATTCGACCGCACATGGAGTACTGCTCCCATCTATGGGCTGGAGCCCCAGCTGGCCAAGTGGATCCGTTCAACCGTATTCAACGGCGAGCCGTTCGTCTTGTCGACGATCCCAAGCTTACAGACGGTCTAGAGTCGCTTGAGTTGAGGAGAGACGTAAGCTCTCTGTGTATATTCTACCGTCTGTATAATGGGGAATGTTCTGAAGAATTGTTTGGTTTAATCCCTGCGGTTAATTTTCGTCACCGCACATCGCGGAGTACCAGGTTCCATCCCTGGTATTCGTCCACAGTTCGGTTCTCACGTAGCTTTCTACCACGCACGTGTAAACTGTGGAACGAACTTCCTGCATCGGTGTTTCCTCCAAGCTATGACATGGGATCCTTCAAGAAGCGGGTCTATCATTTCTTTCTTGGCCGGCAACGCATTGGTGACGCCCCTGGTGTTGCTAGTGTCCATGGGCGGCGGTGATCACTTACCATCAGGTGACCCGTCTGCTCGTTTGCATGCCCAAGGCATAAAAAAAAAATCTACGTCATCCAGAAGGTCGGTTGACCCCCACTCTATTCCGCGTCGCTTGCCGTTTAGCATTATACCATCTAGTACGATGAGGAACAGCAAAGGTGAAAGGAGACAGCCCTGCTTTACCCCCGCGTGCATTGTGATGTTTTCGGAGAATCTCTTAAATTCATTAAATTATATTACTTAGTTTAACCTGATGTTTTTTTCAGATGCATCTAAAATATCCTTTATATGGCACTGGATCCAGTGCAATAACATACTACAGTGAGACTGTGAAAAAAACTGGCCCGGTAAGCGCGCAGCAAGTTTCAATAAGACACCATTAAATGTCAGATTAAAAAAATTCATAATACAATGTGTATGTGTAACCAACTATACTCAAACATGCCCTTTTCGTTTGGACTATATCTAGCGTTTGCTTAGCTTTTTTATTTTTTACCATTTAGAAATCATTTTACACTACATTATTATTACATTGTTCTTGTAGATATGTGAGACCCATCTTCCCGCTCCTTACTTACCCGATTACCTACTCGAGTTGCCTGTAGTTACCAAATTATATATATACATATTTGAGTAAATAGCCGACAAACGAGCATACGAGCCACCTAATGTGAAGTGGTCTTCGTTGCCCATGAACATCAGTAAAACTAAAGGTATCACTGATGCGGTGTCGGGCAGGATGGGAGAAGAAATAAAGAAAGTACTGGCTCTCAAGCTTCTTGTCGAAACACGACAATTCGTTTAGTAGCTGACATAAGCAGTGGGGTGGTAGCTAGCCAGGCAGGCTTCAAGAAAAGATAATAATACCAGTAATAGCATTAAGGACTTAATAATAATAATGACAGTATATTCCTTACCAAAAGCCCTACCACCAAGCAGGCTGGCTTTTGTCTGTTCTACCAGCATGAGATTGGAGGGAGTATTATAGGCCGTCCCAATAGTACCAATATATTTAAACAATTTTTTGACAAGAATTTCCGAATTACGTCAATCTTTACTTTTATTTACAGGGCGAGATCTTGGAAAAATTCCGAAGGTGCCAGTTCTTTACCAAACCTATGGAAGAAAGATTAGATAATGGTTGGGTTTTGTAATGATAACAATGCTGACAACATTATTTGTGCGCGCATATGTTTAGGAAATAAATTTACTAATATCCTAACTTGTATTATTCGTCAACGTCGTTTTAGCCGTCCACTACCGCAAATTCAGTTCCTCCGATTGTTTTACAATTCTGCATCCAAGATTTATCTGCCGCTCTTATCTGGTCCACTTGGTCTAAACTCAATTTTACCAAGGCGTGATTGATATTTAAGAACCTTTTTTCTTTTCGGTTATCAGACCTATGTAGTATGTATTCAGCCGTTACGTCCGTATCCTTCATTTTATACGGATTTTACCGTGAGGATCAGATAGCACTCTTCGTATAACAGCCGAGACTGGCTTAGCTCATTGATTGACTTTTGGTTATTGCCGTCATAACACTTTATTGTTTTATGCTTAGATCGGACAGCAAACTCACCTTGCACCCAATGAGATTTATGGCCTTCTGGTTCAACGGCGCACAATTTGCATTAGCACAGTATTAAATCCAACGTTATTCGGTAATGCAAAATAATATTGTTCGAAAGGGCTTTGAGCTTAAATACCGGCTATTCTGCAGTACTATATAGCACGTTGTTTCACGTGCATGTTGTATAGTTGCAGACCCTAGGGTAAGATTTCTTTTTTTAGAATCGGGAATTTGCTCGTACGTCTTATGGTTATCCTAAAACTTTTCATATTGATAATTTTTGCACCATTTAAAAAGCCCAACTAATGTTAAGCATGATGTGCCTAACTGACAAGTAACCAAATTTCGTTAATAACTTTATTTTAAGCCAAACATTTCATTGCAATACAAATAAAAAGGAAGTTTTAAAATAGTAAATCTTCGTCGTCCCAATAATGCGGGTAGCATATTGGTTTGCAATCTCCACCAGGTTCCGAGGATGTAAGGACAGCACAAGGATGCTTGCTCATAAGACTTTCCAAAGATTCTATGGGAGAGGCCGGATTTATGGGCGACGAGTCTGAAAAGAAATCCAGCGAAACATAGGTAGATCAAAATATCAATTTTAGAATGAACGTTGAATGAAGAAAATTTATTTAGGTCACAAATGGTAAAGATAAATTACAAGCAAGATGAATGCTACAATAAATAGAATAACTATGATTTTTTTTACTTATTATAAATCAATAATCGACTACAATCCCAATTAATAGTCGGTTATGGTGAAGCCTATTTATCTTGAAGGCATTCATGCTGTGATGGGATGGAAACATCGATGCGGGACATTATTCCAATCCTTAGTGAGACGCATTGTCTGTACCGAAGGGATGATTGCGACGTAAGGATGGATGGATAGACGCCGTGCGTCGTATCGTTCGAAGGTGGAATGGAGATGTGGGGTTGTGTAATTCATATGCATACTCTCAAAAATGTATCTTATACTATGTGACAACACTACTCCACACACGGCCGAACCTGTGCTTTACATAATGTTAAAAGTTGTTTCGGTGTGAAGTATCTCCTCACCTTCGCTACGACTCTTAACTTCGTTGCAGCTGCTTTAGCCTTGAACTCAATAAACCGCCCAAAGATACGATTCAACGAAACTTCTAGTCGTAACAAATGTAATATATTCATATATATGTAATCTGTATTAACTTATGGACTCTTCGGTCAGTCTTTGGTAAAGCAATAAAAATTTCTACTTAATATGGAAACAATGGAGTAACAAGAACTCGTTTAAAATTTTCTATTACCAATGTATCCCCTTCTCTCTTCAGATTTCGAACTCTGCAGGTGGAGCTTTCCCAAAAACCACCCAGTATTTTTCTTAGCTTTCACCATCTTCAAACGATGGAACTCCTCTCTTTCCTAATGCAACATTCACGTCTATTAATTCATTGTAAAGTTTGGTGTCTAACCTCATAAAATATTTAATGGTTTTACCCTTTCATCCATTTCCATCAATATATAAGTTTCGGTGTTCCTATATTTGGGTATGATAACTTTTTCTATACCGTTGACCTTTCTGAAAAGTTTTCATACCATTTTACATTTTATTGCGACGTCGCAGCCGTACATCTGTAATCTTACAGATCTGACTCATAGATTATGAAATAGTCAGATTCTTATAATATTAAACGTAAATTTTACCATCATAAATAGTTGGATGAACCATATTTCCTAACCATTGTAATTGATCTCACCGCGGGATCAGCTGCGATACAGGTTGAAATAATATTTAGTCGAAATTGGTTGTTACAAATACTTTTCAAAATTCAAACTATGCCATCGCTTTAACAGATTCCTACCGTGACTGATCCCGGAAGTGGCAAGAGCTCCCAAAGAGTTTTTTCCTACTCACAGTTACAGAAAGCATTTATGACTATATATTAAACTCATGTCCAAACAGTGTTATCCTTAAAGGAATCTTCTAATTTGTCAAAATCTTTCTGCATATGAATGCTTTTTTTACAAAAACACCCGAAAACTAACCTCAACGTAAATCGAATTGCTTCGTCTAGCAAATAACAAGTATTTCTCAAAGAGGCAAACTTGATAAGAATCCTTATGGCTTCTCTAAAAGCTTTCTTCGCTTCGCCAGTTCTGTGCCCGCCGGCACCTAGCCCAGCGTAGCGCATGGAGTCACTCACACTGATATCTTCTGCCGCTTGCAAAGCTACTGTAGACACTCCAGAAATATTTTCTGGGATTCGCTTAACTCTAATTTGAGCCTAGGCAAAATAAAGTTTCAGTATTTCGAGTACTTTAGTTTTGATCAGGATGCCACGAAATAAGGTGTTCAATTATATATACAAGCTTTTACATGTATATGAAATTTAATTTGTTTTAACGTTTTAATGTATGATAATCGTAAGCCTTTTTAATGGTCCGCGATGACGCCAAGTTGCTACACATGTTCACTAGGCTAGCGGAAGTCAGTTAAACTTTCGTTAAAATAAGGATCTGATTTGATTTATTCCCAATATTTTTCATGTATATCTACAGTATGCAATGTTACTACTGTGTGAATTGTGTACATCGATGATGAAATCTCCCTTTTCGATCTCTTGTGTTTTTAACCATATCAGTCTGGAAAGAATAACTGTTGAGGCTGAGCAAAATTAATTCAAAAAATTGTTTGTCTTTTTATTTTCCCTCTGAGTATAACATTAAGTTAAATATTTATAGATTGATTGCGTTATTCGTTAATAATATACTTTTAAAAAATAATTGATTTAATATGTGATTATTAAATTTCAAAATGCAGGTAACAGCTAGTATGACAATAAATTGAAATGTACAGATATAACCTACAGATTTATATCGTCGCATACAATATATAGGTACTGATGATTGTACCTGAAAGCTTATGGGTCTTGCACTTTTGAACAATGAACTAATCGACATGAATCGATAGTATCCAACTGTGACTCTGATCGTAATTACCTTTTCCGATAAAATATAATTCAACGTACCTCATCAACGTTTTCAAGGACTAAAGCATTAGATTCTCCATTGGTGAATTTAATAGCGGCTAGTGATATATAGGCTTCCTTGAGCGTATGTCCCATCACAGCCTGAGTCATGGCTAGCTCGGCGGTAGCTTGTCGCCCTCGTATACGAAGAGCTTCTGCCTTTCGTTTCAGTAGCTGATAGCCGCGATTAACTTTTTCCTGACGTTGCTTTATTTCTCTCAACATAAAAAGGGAGGCAGTCACCGGATACCGGTTTTCAGTATTCATTGTGATTTATTTTAATATTACTCTGAAAAAATCAAACTTTATTGCTTTTAACAACCCAACTGACGTCCGACGAGACATCAAATATTGCCATACCTATACCCAAAAATGAAAAAAAAAAGGTATTCGATTCAGGCCAGTTTTACAAAAAAAAGGCCAGTTTTACTCGTTAAAAATCCGCGTACCTAATATATTTTGACCAAACGTAAGATATTATTATGACAAATTAAAATTTTAAATGCTTGCTAGATATCTTTAATATTCGATATTTATTTCTATACATTTTATAAATGTACTTTAATATTTTTACAACAGTCTCGCTCACTTCATTTCTATGTTACAAATAAAATATTCTGCCGGGTACTTAGGTTTAAGGGAAAAAGTTTTGTACAGGCGTGTCACCATTAAGTCACAATAAAGTTTTACTTAATAATAACACATTAATACTGAGGTTTGAGGCAGTCAATGATCTGTCCGTAACTCAAAATCAAAGAGGTCGAATTGTCTACGAACACTTTGAAACTATTTCACTCTCACTTATTCTTCACGACTTTTTGGAATTTCTTGGATTGTTCAACTTTCCTGCCAATAATTATAACTGGCCGACGGCGGAGGAACGGGCATCGGGGGTCCGTTGGGAGGGACCGTACCTGGGCCGTAGGGCGAACCCTGGGGAGATCCATACCGCGGCCTAAACCACGGCCTACTCGTATACTGGTAGTTGTTGCTGGCGTAAGCTGCTAAATTTTGCCCAGTGGCGTTGGGATAAGGATTCTGATTCGGTGGGAATGCAATGTTGGGCATGTTCGGCAACGGCGCAGGGTACGCTTGATTTGGTGCCGGCGTTGTGGATGGCGAGAAACTCGTCTGTGTAGAGTTCTGCGAACTGGGCGTAGAGGCTTGCCCGTAATTCATACTTGCAGATTGCTGATTTGCCCCATTTGTATTATTGTAGCTCGGAGGTTGCGTCGTGGTCGTCTGACTGACGCTGTAGGCTTGGCTCTGAGAGCTGCTGCCGTTACCGTTGCCGTAAGTTTGTTGTGCTACAGACTGATTCGTTGGCGTAAAACCGGGAGTGGGTGTCGTACTTCCATCCGAAGAAAAGGTTTGTTGTCCATTATTTTGAACGTTGGTTCCACTCGACAAGGCATAATTGGAATCTTGTGACGACGATATATAATTCGTCTGGTTTGTTGTTCCATTTGTACTCTCGGTATCTGTTGGCGTAGTGGCTTGTCCGTTGCCATTAGTAGGGGCGGGATTGGTTGCTTGGTTAGCGGGTAACGTGTATTGCACATTGGGATTAGTAACAGGCATGGTAATGGTGCCGGAGTTAGCTTGCATCATATACTGAGGCGGCATTCCATGGTATTGCGATGTTGGTGTTATGTAGGTGGAATTTTGTTGTAGTAACTGATGAATTTGCTGCGATTGGGTAACTGTGTTTGTCTGACCCGCCAATGGAGATGAGGGTGGGGCAGCTTGAACTATGGGTATAGTTCCCGACAAGCTCGGATTCGTGAGCTGCTGACCGGCCAACGCAGCATTTAACTGTTGTGCGGAGAGTTGGGCGTTTAGGTTGATTCCCGCCGGCATATATTGGGAGTTCGGGGGCATATTCATCGGCATTAAGGGCACGTTATATTGAACCCCACCGGGTACCCCGAGTTGGTTCGGTTGCATAACTGTTACGTTTTGTCCAGGCTGAAGCATTTGTTGGCCCAGTAGTCCTGGAGGGAGGCCGCCTTGCATTAAATTCGGATGATTAGTAGGGATCATGTAAACTTGGCTGTTTGGTTGACCGATGACCGTGGGCATTTGGCTAATGTTAAGAGGGTTCTGAAGTACAGTCATCCCCTGCGGAACGGTGATCATTTGAACGTTTTGCGCTGCATTTTGTAACTTATTTGACGTAAGTTCTTGCTTTTGGCCTTCTTTGCCGGGCTGTATTTGAATCGAGTTTCTATCTATCTGTTTTATGTACATTCCGTCAGGCGTCATTCCAGATCCAGAAACGCTAGAAAAAAAATGTTGCATATGTATGTATGAATAATGAACGAAAATTTAATGATAACAGCTTACTCAATATTCAAAAGTATTTTCTACTAAGCTAAATTTAAAAAAATATATTTTTTGATTTTACATGGTCATCCATCTACAAAAAATCTCTATATGACTCGACGCTTGTGAATATAGCTGTTATTGAATGTATCCAGAGATTACAAAAAAGGCCATACTCACTTAGTTTGCTGTCCAGACGATACGTGTATTATAGTACCGTGCGCTGGGTTGATCTTCATCCCCATACTCACGACGGTGTTGTCTCTAGCTGTATGTAAATTAAGTTATATTGTAATAATTGTAACTTAACTAACATGATGCATCTAACATTGAAATATTATACACATATACATATATATCTACGCAATCAACGCTTATGGCACAGAGAATGTTGCATGAGAGGAAAAAAGCTATTTAAATCTAAATATACACAAATATGCATGTGAAGTTGAAACCGTTGCGCAGAATATTTCGAGTTCTGTAGTTACCCAAATGAACTGACGATCCTGAAATCTAAATTACCTAAAGAGAATGGTCACATACAAATTTAACTGACAAGCGAGCAGATTAGCCACACGATGACAAGTGTTCGCCGCTCATGACCACAGGTAATCAAACAGATTGAAGCTACTTTGAAGCGTTGCCGGCCAAGACGGAAGTAGATAATTTGGGTTTTTTGACTCTCCGATGTCAATAATATTTCATGGTTAATTCTAGGTAACAGTCAACTGTGGATGTATTGTTATAGTGTATTGAAGATTCACCCGTCAGGGACACGATCTCAGCATGAATAATAATAAAAATAATGAGGTCCTTATTAAAAAAATACACTGTTACAAAGCACTCTTAGTCCAATATAATGGTGTCTTCTAACGTATTTTTAATAGGTGTGTTTTAATTAAAGAAGCATGATTAAATATTGTATTATATCTAAAGAAACAAGGCAGTAACTAATATAATTGTTGATCTACTTGGGCAGTAGTGTCATATTTGGGTAGCAGTGAATTTCTAAATGTAAATGTGATAATAATTAAGACTATCAAGGTAACCTTATTAATCTTTTCACAAATATGTACCTATAGTTAGAATACATAAAAAAAAACTAAATTGTTTCAACAATTTGTCTCCGCATCATTTCTTTGGAACCTAAAGGACAAATTAATTAAAGAACGAAACTGTCTCAACAATTTATGACAGCATCTTTTCCCTGAAACCTAAAGACTTATATTATTCAAAGAACGAAATTATCGGCATAATTTACCGCTGCATCATTTCTGTAAAAACTATTCGCTAATATATTAAAAGAAGAACGAAGCAGTCTGATAGTATGTCGCTCCATCATTTCTGTCAAATTAAATAGTAAATAAAGTATGAAGCAGTCTACATTTTTTCGCTGCATAATTTTTGAGAAACCCGACATATATTAATAATTCCAGAACGAAGCTGTCTAGTTAATTTATCGTAGCATTTTTTAATGAAAACAATAGGGTAATATAAATTAAAAAACGAAGCTATCTGCATCATTTCTCCCTGCATCATCTCTTTTCCACGAAATCTAAAGGCTTATATTATTCAAAGAACGAAGCTATCGACAAAATTAAAAGCTGAATCATTTCTAAAAAAACAAAAAGGTAATATTAATAGAAGTATGAATCAGTCTGGCCAATTTGTCGCTGCATCATTTCGGTGAAACCTAAAATATATTAACTCAACTCAATAACTCAAGAACAACGCTGACTGGTTAATTTATCGTAGCATTTTTCCGTGAAACCTAAAGGATAATGTAAATACAAAAACTATGGTATCTGCATAATTTTTCGCTGCATTATTTCCGTAAAACCTAGAAACAAATATTAGTAAATGAACGAAGCAATCTGGATAATTTGTCGCTGCATCATTTCGGTGAAACTTAAAATATATTAATAACTCAAGAACAAAGCTGACTAGTTAATTTATCGTAGCATTTTTCCGTGAAACCTAAAGGATAATGTAAATACAAAAACTATGTTATCTGCATAATTTTTTGCTGCATTATTTCCGTAAAACCTAGAAACAAATATTAGTAAATGAACGAAGCAATCTGGATAATTTGTCGCTGCATCATTTCGGTGAAACTTAAAATATATTAATAACTCAAGAACAAAGCTGACTAGTTAATTTATCGTAGCATTTTTCCGTGAAACCTAAAGGATAATGTAAATACAAAAACTATGTTATCTGCTTAATTTTTCGCTGCATTATTTCTGTATAACCTAGAAACAAATATTAGTAAATGAATGAAGCAATCTGGATAATTTGTCGCTGCATCATTTCGGTAAAATCTAAAAGTAAATACTGATAAAACAACGAATCACTTTGAACAATTTGACGCCGCATAACTTCCATGACAACTAAATGCTAATTTTAATTAAAGAACGAAGCTGTTTGAATAATTTTGTTGCTGCATAATTGCCGTAAAACCTAAAGGGAAATAATAAAAAACGAACAAATCCGTAAGAATAATTTGTCACTTTAGTTATTATCTTGAAACGGAATAAAATCTCTTTGATTATTTTCAGTTCTCCAGTGGGCGTATAATAATAAAAGACTAAAGCTGTCTGGATTCTTTGTTGCTGAAACATTTCTGTGGATGAAGACAAATAAAAATCAAGGATATAACAAAATTATCTAGATATTTTGTTACTGGATAATTACCATTAAACCTTAATGGGAATAAATAACACATAAATGGGATAATTATATTGCAAAAAGGCTGTTATGAAATCAGTAAAATAGACAATATAGGCTTTTAACTACATTAACATGTGCTTAGACAATTTCTTGTTTTATTGGTACGGACATCTAAAATTACATTATCGGTAAGTTACGCATTTTTCGCATCACTTACGCACCTTTACGCGTTATTTAAGCATTACGCAAGCGATACAAACATTACGCATTCTTAATATAACAACGCCAAATGCGACAATTATTGTAAAAACTATTTCGCCAACAGCAGTCGGCAACTGTCAACAACATGTGCGAATGTGTCTGGCCGTGTGTCTGAAAGTGGCTGGATTTAATACACTGATATGCAGTGGAACCGAAAATAGATATGTTTTTGTGTTTATTCCTCTCCTTCTGAAAACATAACAGGCACTATGACATTTCACGTACAGCTGAAACTGTAAAAATTAGACAGAGGTAATTAGAAACGGTACTTCTTACGCAAAATTTCGCCTATTCGCGTTTATGATAGATTCGTTAGAAAAACATGAACAACAATTTAATGCGGGCTATTATGTAGTTAGAATAGCGGATAAATAAAATGCACATAAATCTTCAATGTACCTGCGGCTGTCCAGGAACGGCCCTCTCTCGAACTCTTGTCCTGGCTAACATGCGACCTGAAGCATTACATCAAATTAATTCACACACTTAACATCTAGAAAATTCGCTCACACCTTCCAAGAGCAGAAAACTCTTCAGAAAACCCTGCCTGTCGATAAACCGGGACGAAGATTCTTATCAACCTCAGGATGATACTAATCCGAGTAGTACCATTTTTCAAAGTTCATTTTAAAACCCCGCTATGATCATGCAATTCGAAATAGGCTCACTCTGTGGTTCTTCTTGTGTTAATTTTACGTTAACTACATTTTTGGAAGTTTTCTAATCTCGTGTCAAGAAATACTGAAGGTACATCTTCAAGGACGGGTTTTTTTTAGCTGTTTTGTATCAGAGATGAAAAAAAATTTACACTTGCCTAAAATCTATTATTATCTAACGCCAATTGCCAAAAACTTGCAAAAATATTCGTCTAGAAAATTGAGTAGGCGTGTGTAACAGATTGAGAGGAATTGTACGTAAATGGAGCTTATTATAACATTCTTACCCAGCGGGTGCAATTGGCCTCAACTGTAGCTGACTAGGAGTGCCATCCGAAAGTCTTTTTTGACCTCGACTTTCTTGAGTACCAACGTTTTTGGTTGGGGTTGAGCTCTGAAAACGTAGGTCACATGTTTTATTATAAAATTTCAAAATAGGTTGAAAACATTTTTAGAAAACCCACAACCACTGATATGTTACATTTAAAAGTTTTGATAGTATAATTTGGTATAAGCTCATGTGTGATATTAAGTTATTTTTGGTTCTTCACAGTTGTCATTTAGACCGAAATTAATTAATGTCGCGAATTTTATTTTTATCTAGGTTTTTTAGTTATTATCTCGTTATTTTTTACTGTAAACAATACAGAAATGAAGAATAGTAGCAGATGAGGTGACTTTGTGAATGTTATGGCACAGAAAAAATAACTCTGCAAACATTATAGGGAGAATTATAAACAAATCACAGGATAAATTAAGGGTAAATTAAAAAAAATAACATTAAAATGCAAGTGTTACAAAATTATATGAAAATCCCAACACAAATAATTATTGTTAAGAGATTATTTTTCTTCAGAAAAGCATCCGGTCACTACAGAAACGATAGATGTACAAAATGAAAAGAAATCAGATGGTTAGCAAAAAGAAGGTAAAGATGAAATAATATTGCATGAATTAAATGCTTTAAAATATGCATTTGCTCACAGATATAATTTGTGGCGATGATGCCTGGCCTGTTGATATTATATTTATTAGAGAGGCACTGCTCACAATTGGCTGTTGGAGAAATTAAAAAAATTATATTTAAAATTAGAACCGAATTAAGATATGTTCTACCTTGAAATAATAATAGTGTATGAATAAACATAAAAAATTATATCACTAATAACAAATAAAGTAATATATATCATACATAATTCTTTTTCAATTATAATTTTTAACATGTTCCTATATATGATATATTTTAAAACATGAGTACATGATAATTTAATAAACCAAATAATATAATTGTATATAACTCTTAACACGAGAGATAACAAAGGTTTTGGTAATACCTTTTGATTTAGCTGCATGATGGTGCCAGTGGCTTGCAGCTGTTGGAACTGTGCAGCCGAAAGAGGCAATGACGTTTGCTGGAAAGAACTCGCAGGTGCAATCTGGAGACATGGGATATTTTTTGGTTATATTGCACTAATTCTGGCTATATTATTTATTTCTTGTACAACTTTGTTACAAAACAAAATATCCTTTTATATTCTACCTCTTCTATCATTGTAGTCACATTTGAAAATAAACAAATTTTTTCTAGTAATGATATTAATATATTATTAACATCTATTCACAAAATTTATAGACAATTTTTATATTAATTCTTGCAATTGTCTCTCCATATTATAATTTTACAGCCTTGCGATCTGTTCACAATACCTGCACACAACTTTAAATTAACATACGTGCATACTGGGAAATAAAATAGCATTTGCTTTAGTCTAGTCAAAGGCCTGATTACATTTCCAACAATGCATAAAGTCAGTCAACCCTTACTCGATCAGTATGTTAGCTTAACCCTTTCCATATCTAAACAGTGTGATCACTATTATCTGGGATAATTTATTTTGAATAAGATTTATCACTCCTATTAGATTTGTACATTAACATCATAATCTTTATATTGCACATTGTAATGCCGTTAAAATGCAAAATATTACATGTTTACATTAATTTTTAGTTTACTATTTACATTAAGTCACGTAATGTAATATAATTCAGTTCAGTTGCATTCAAATCAGTAAAAATCTCAGTAAAGTAAAAATTATTAATAGAAAAAAACTTACTGAAACAAATTGCTGCGGCTGAAAGTTAGTGAGACCTGGCTGGCTTGCAGTCAAGTCTTGCAACTGTTGGTACGGAATGAGCATGGTCTGGGAGCCCGGCACTGTCCACTGAACGGTATCAGCACCTTGAATATGGTATTTTACATCTTTATCTCCCTTGTCTGTGCTATATAAGATTTTCTGTGAAGAATTTGTACCTTGTGCAGCGCAAACTACCGGAGTGGACATAGCAGAGCTGACTGTTGTTGTGTCAGCACTGTTGAGACTTGCTTGAGGAAATGTCAGACCATTCGGTAAGATCATGGACATGGAGGATGGAACTCCACTCAGTCTCAACTGTGTAACATTCACTGGTTGCATGCTGGATAGATCGACAATCTGAGTTGCACCAAAGCCAGGTTGTTGGATGGCACTAAGAGACTGAGCGAGAGGTAAAGATGTGAAGTTGGTATTAGAAACCTGGACGCCAGGCTGCATGATAGGTATGAGCTGACCGCTTTCTTGATTAAGCACATATTGTTGTTGCGGGAGGAGCTGCAGGACGGTGGGCTGACGGACGGTCATCAGCGGGGCGGTGGCGGGGGCAACGCTCACCACTGGAGGGATGACGGTAGGATGCGCCGTGGTGGTGAGGGTCGAAGGAGCGGATAGAGCAACGGTTACGACAGGTGGAGGCACGGGAGGCGGTGCCGCGGTTGTCGTCAAGGTTGGCGGCGGAACGTTCAGAGCGGGTGGCGGCCCTCCAGCTTGCGCCGCGCTCCACTGTGCCAACTCGGCGCGTATGGTTTCAATAAGGTTCTGTGCCAAAGAGCGCGCAGCCGCCAATGCCTCTGAACGCGTATGATGTAAAGCCAAATGCAATGGCTCAAATTTATCACTTTTTAACACTGCTACCACGCCCGTCTCCGATCGAATGTATTCTAAGTTGGTTCCATTCTACAAAGAAAACACAAACATGTCTGAATTTCATAAAATATAATAAAATTTTGAAACAACTCCCAGAAAACTCACTGGGCCAAGCAAGCGTCCTTTAATGTCGAAGGCGGCCGGCGCGTTATCCAAGCCTATGAAAACTTTATCTATAAGACCCCCAGACATACTTTATTCCAGTATTTCATACGATTTCGATTTTATTTATGTTATTTTCGAGCAATGCATCTTCCTTTGACATTAAATACGAGATAGAAGTTTGTTTTGACTTTGACATTTATTTTGTTTTTTTTAATAAACAATGTTATTCAACACGGCTTTGGATACAAGTTTTTCAGCCTTACACAGATAAATCACAGATAGCATTATGATAGCATATATCTACAGAATAGTTTTGTTATCTATACTTATTTGAACACACATAATATTATTGAAAATAATGAGAATATTATTGTTATCCATATAATTATAATAGGTGTTACATGCCGCATTAGTACATTGATTAATATTATGGCCAATTTCTAGAATGTTTTTAATCAATACCAAGAAAGGAAAAAAATGAAGTGTAAGTTTGTAATTTCAAAATAACAGTGTTGTTTCAAATACAAAAAGATATATTTTGTCCTGCGGCGTTTTTAAATCTGAGATTAACACTCCTCCCGGTGAATCCAGTTGTAGGTATATGCTGTAACTTAGTAGCGGATTATCATTTAGAGCTAGATACGGTAGTCAAAATGTTGTAAACTTTAACTTTAGAATTATACGTATTTTTTTTTTATGTAAGGTGAGGGAGATATAGTTAAATTATTAAAATTATACATATTAAACAAAGTACCTTTTTTTATAGAATTTTTATGTATATAAAAAAAGGTATATTTCGTGATTCATTAAATCTCTATAAACTACTGTAGAAATAATAGCATGAATTTGGGAAAATCTTAAAGTTTTACTATTATTTGTGATTATATTTTCTAGCAAGCGAATAATTTTGATTCAATGAATGAAGTTTCTCCATTACACAGTGACAGAAGAGATGATAACTATTTGTTCATAATAATAGGTATTTACCTATGAAATTGCCGTTCTGCTGTACTGACCATTTCAAATCAAAATATTTTTTTTTGGCTGATAATTCTAATTTCAAATTAATTTTATTTTTAAAACATGGAATTATTTTTTCTAAAATTGTCATTTGTTTAATAGTTAGTGTTTTGTTTTCAACGCACTCGAACATTTTTCGTCATTATGGATACGTTAAAAATTCGAGTAATTATGGAGTATGAGTACCGTCCTGGCAGCAAAGCGGCACAAGCGGCACGCAACATCAACGACGTTTTCGGAGCGAACACTACAAACGAACTCACCACCTGTTATTGGTTTGCCCGCTTCCGTTCTGGAAATTTTGACTTGAAAAATGAACCCCGTGGTCGTCCGAAAACTTTGGTCGACAATAACGAATTAAAGGCGATTGTGGAAGCAGATGAAACTCAATCTACGGCTAAATTAGCAGCAGCTTTCGAT